>CAAKMY010047396.1:0-32946 GCA_901111285.1 Corrigiola litoralis | reverse complement strand
CGTTTGGTTCGTGATTTTTTGGGCTCAGAAACAGAATCAAACAGCCGATTCCGTTTTAAGTTGTTTGTTGTTTGTTTTGAACAAAATGACATTTCATTCCGTTACGAAGAAAAACCCATTCCGTTTCTTTGAAACCCACCCATTAGATGAAGTAACAGATTTACCGATCCCTTTACCCTCCTCAAACCAAATACTGTTCTACTCTATCTGTCGTCCTGCGCTCGATACGTTCCATCTCACTCTCGCTTGATACTTTTCCGCTCCTCTCTGAACATTCTCCTTTAATTAACTTTGCACATTTTAAGTTTTTTTATTTTTTATTTTTTATGAACTTTACCCATTCTATTTTTAAACCCTTGGCTTTAAACACGTTGAGGCCTTTTTTCCTGATTATAAATGTTTCTTTTAACCGTTTTTTATTACTCTAGAGTGTGAACACACCTAGAGCAAGTTACAAAGCAAGACCTGACCTATTGGTTGGGATTGTACTTAGCAATCTCGAGGTCAAGTCAAAACCCCACTAGGGGCTATACGGAGAAGATCCCCCCCCCCCCCCTCTATCCCTCCTTTTCAAGTATTTGGCATGTGTACACTAGATCGGCCAGATATGAACCCTGCCTAGGCCCAACGGGTGTCCTACTTAGCCGCCTAAGAAAAACACGAGCTACTTAATTTTCATGACCACTCTGCCTGGGTAACAGCTCCAAGCTATTGTAAGTATTGAAAGAGTTACTGAAGAGGCAAACTAAATCCACTAGTAATTCATATTATGCTCAAAATGCACATACATCATAACAGCAGATAGACAAGAGGGTGATTTTGCATTTTCCTTTGACCATCTCAGAACCATGTCTCAGATTTCCATTTGCAGTAAATCAGTAATGGGTCTATCAATAATTATCATGTCTCATATTTCTGGTAATCCCAGTGTAATGAAGATCAATCAGTAAATATTCAAGGAACCTTTGATAAGTTAATCAGACCTCTTCAGTCCATGCATACAGAAAGGGATTCAATACTTTCCAAATAAAATGATGTAGTACATCTTCATCATCTCCTCACTAAACTTTTTCAACAACTTGAACTATACAAATGCTCTGAGGATCAGTGCTGGTGCAAAACTAAACATCACCTCAGATTACAATCTCAGCCATTGTCTGCTTTGGTCGCTTAGCCATAACGCCATTAGGAGTTTCTGAAAGAGCCAAAAGCCCGATTTGGAGAACATCCAACGAGAAAACCTAAATCAGAATATATATCCTCTCAAAAAATGTCCTATAGGACGTTCCTGTTTCATAATTCTTAAACACGAACATCAGGACCATGCTAAAACGATTCATGCATCGTGTCGCTCCAGCCACGGCTTCTGCAGGTGCTCAAAGAGGGTAGACAAATCTGCTACAACAGTTAAGCATATAATGTCAGGTAACTTATTCCAAGAAACCGGAATGCTCATGCTCTTCCAAATAGAGAAGACTCTTAGACCCAGGACTTCCAAGCCTTAGACATTTTATTTGCAAGATATCTAGAAGCTCTGGCAGCGCCTGCAGTCAGAACACCAGAAACAGCCTGTCTGAAACTTGATACCATGACTCTGCGTCTTATCATTTTCTTTATGCAATTTGCTGCCTCCACTCTAGATTTTATGGCAACGTCATGAAAAACTTGACCTGTATCAGATAACAAATATCAATATTTTATAAAGATAGGTAGCTAAACATGGCTCAAACCCTATCTTACAGCCATTTTAAAAAATCAGATCAACACATGTGCCTCCAAAACTGATTCTAAACCTTTGTTTCTGATTAAGCCTTTGCTCCCCATTAGATGAGAAGAGCATAAGATGTCTCTATATGGCTTCAGATGCATACAGGGCACTTTAAGCAGATAGTATAAATTGACAACTTATTTGTGAAGATTACCTGAGTCCATCTTTTGTTGCTCTCCGAGCGACACACCCATAGAGTCCTTGATTGCTTTAGGAAGACGAGAGACAAGGGACCGAACAGCAGGTAAACCACAATCCTACAAAAGCCGAACAAATAGAATTAATTAAGATCTGTTTCACTTGAGATTTGTGGTTCATGTACTTGTTTATTAGGACAGTTTGTTAAAGTATGCGCTTTCTTTATGACATTTTAATCACCAAAAAATAAAAATAAAAAGGTCTGAAAGATTCAATTCCAATAGTAAATTAATCTTGCTGCTAGTAAGGGTGTTAGTTAGAGTATGCTCTCTATCCTAGTGCTTGTATCTGGATCACTGACAAAGAGATAACATCTTGATCTAAATGAAGAGACCATGACCCCTAACTTTAGAGGTCCAAACTAAGAACCCTGATGAAGCCCTAATTTTAAAAACGTGCAAGCTATCAAAATTTTAATGTGAACAAATGCTTTATCTCATAAGTCTTACAAAATGTCTTTTCCTTACTCTGATTCACTCTGCTAGTTGCATCGATTTACCAGTGGCACTTGGCAACCAAATTTTGTTAGGCTCTGATTCACAATCTTGAGAAATTTAGTCATTAACAAGAAAGAAAGAACCCAGAGTTTTACCAATCCCTCCCTCCCTCCCCTCCCTCTCTCTCTCTCTGAAACACACTCTCACCCTCACACAATACCTGTTCATTTATCAACTTTCCCACCCGTCCGTCTGTGACATGATGGTGACATCATTTGACTATTTACCAAACAAGAAGCATATTTAGCAAAAGGATAAAATCAACCACCTGCATGGAGGCTTAGATAGTTTACATTGAACTTCAGCAGTCAGTGGCCTCCAAGGTTAGTTCCGTTCTCTCTATATGAACCTTATCGCAGACAGGTCAGCGTAAAGGCTTAGATAGTTAGGGAAAAGAAAAACAGAATATCTAGCTGTGCAATTCAGTAACATATTAGTTACAGAACTTCAATAGGATTCATGATTTTGCCATTAGGGAAATCATAGAAAGACGGTTATGCAATGGGGTGCCTAGAGGTGTGATAGACGCTATCAACCTCTCTGTCTAGAGCCTCAGACAGGTGTATAAACTGTTAGCTGTAAGCAAAAGAAAAACTGTTTACACAAAGGTCAGTCCCCCCGCCCCCCCCCCCCCAAGCCTTACACAAATCACTTTTAACGGCACAATAATTTCGACAAGTTAGAAGCAAATAAGCAGATTACATTAAGTAGCAACATCGTTCTTTGATGTGATAATCACATCTTTTTTCTTTTTCACACACTCCCTCTAAATAGGCTGAGGAGGGAAAGGATCTAACGTTTAGTTGTTAATCTGGTAAGCTTACTGTACCTGAGACAATTTTTCTTGACGAGAGCTAGATGACGAGAGCCTTAACAAGTCTTTGGCAGCAAATTCTTCCAAAACTGGCCTATACATTCCTCTAAAGAGATCAAACTGCCCTTGTACAATCTTCTTCACCTGCAGCAAATGGAAATATATGTAAAAAGACCTGGGAATTAAAAATAAACAAGAGAAATTGAAAAAAACTTATTGTGAATTGGTCGTATAGAAGGAACAAGATAAGAAGAAAATAAGACAGACAAACAACACAGTATTTCAGTATATAGGCACGTTCAACAATAAGCAAACCATCAACAGATAATGGTACGATATCAGCAAAAATATCAAAGTGGAGATATGACTGTCCCTGCCCTATTGTCTATAGCGCAAACCTATGATCCCCCATCCCCCATCCCCCCAACTTACACCTGAAACAAAAACACACGCTAACACTAAGTGAGTGAGTGAGATGCCAACCAAGGTATGTTGGAAATTCCACTAAAATGACACAAATGAGAGTCTCCCAGAGACCCAGACTGACATGGAACTCTTTTTCTCTATCATTCAGTAAACAGTTAATAGCACGCATTACTCTTTATAGCTAAAAATAAATTACATTTTGGGTACATGGGGTTTGGCTTAATTACAATTTGGGTACCCCACATTTGAATGATAAACATTTTGCGTACCTCATGTATCAATAATAAAATTTTGAATACACCATGTTATAACTAATATAATTAGGGTGCCCAAAATGCAACTCGGTTAGTTTTGGCCGTCAAAGTGATGACGTGTCAATTACTTTGCACTAGCATACCAATCAGCATTTAAAAAAATATTCAGCATATTTATGTATTCTGATTAGCTAAAACACAAAAGCAAAGCCAGAAAATCAATTTTTTAGTCAGGGAACCAGACCTGCAAAGTCTGTTGTTCACCAGTCACCATCTTTAGGTTACCAACTGTAGCCCACATATCATACCAAATACACCCAAACTTTTAAACCATGCAATACCTTGGGAAGCGTAAAGAAAGATAATGATAGTAGAAGTTGAATTTCTGCATAAGAGGACCAAATTATTAGGCAATACCTTATGTCTATCCTCTGCAAAGAGCATACGTAGATCACCCCTATAAGACAGACTACAGATTTTTGAATAAAGGTCCTCCTGCACCAAAACAAAATATGAATCGACTACAAGTACTTGATTTCCAAACTTTAATTCATGATGTAATACCTCAGAAAAATTGGCAGGTAACAGCAGTAAGGCAGCTGAGATTGCAGCTCTCAAATTAGAAGAGTTCAGATGTTGGATGTCCAAGTTATCAACAAGAACACTGACCTGTGTGCAAAAAAAATCAAGAATTCAAGCTTGAATCTTTATAAGAAAACATAAAGAACAATACCATCATGTAGTTGTCATAACCACCAACAACAAATACAAACCTGAAAAATCATAAAAGATTTAGAGTGTATTAGTGCAATACATTTTCCATAAGATTTAGTTAATCGTGATGGAAGCATTTAGACATCCAACAATTTTTACATACAGGTTTTTGTAAACGACCGCTCAAATAAAACCTCTCCCAGTGAAGTATGTCTTCCACCAAGTCATTCATTCTAACCACACCATATTTGAAGGTCTGGAAAGAGAAACACACAGACTGATTAAATACAATAAGAAATATGTAGCATATGAAAGGTATAATGCCTCAATCATGAATGTGAAGCATCAGCCTTTGAAACTAAGTATCTTACTATGTTAACAATGTCAATTGGTCACTACCTTGTTCTTCCAAGGAACATAGGGGTTGAAGTGCACTCCTACTCCAATTCCATCTGCGATTCCTGTGATCTGAAGCATACAGTTCATCAACTATTGCAGTTCAAAAAAAAGCTAAATAGAGGAAAATGAGAAGAATGCATAGTGTCAAAGGAAGCACCAGTTTTGCACCATCAAGGTGCACCATCCAAGACGCATAATGATTTCTGTTCATCTCCAAATTCTTCATGCCACAAAACATTATACATTTCAAAATGTCAACAGTTAGATAAAACTTTTGCAACTTGCTGGAGCATCTCACAATAAATGTATAAAAGTTAAAGCCAACCTGTGAATGCCACTCAATAGGATCTCGAACACCAAGAATATAATCAATCATCCGGGACTGTTAATTAAAGCAATCACACAACAAATAACTCAATTCAGTCATCCCTAGAAAGTGAACAAAGTATTTTCTGAGAGTAGAAATGTCCACAATTAATATAGAGTTTACAACCACCTCATCATTATTGTTTGGATGTAGTCTTGAACCATAAACACAACAGAATTCAACAGGTGGAAGTTCAGTCAGCAAACCAGCAAGCTCCTCTTTTTCCGTCTCTTCCATTTACTTAGCTGAGAAAAGCATAAAAATCCCTACTTAGAAAGCGCTAATTGGCTAGAAATACAAAACATGCAATGGCATACCTCACAAATCAAAAATCATAGATTCATATAATACTCATAAAAACTGATGTCCAACGGAATTCGAATTTGGTCAAGTGGGTAGAAACTTCCTAAACTGCAAACACTAAAATGCTGACAACAAACTCTCACAAGCTTAGAAGAGGGAGAAGGGGCAGCAAAGAAAAAATCGTCATGGGCATGAAATCTTCAGGTGACCCAAGCCAAAATCATTCTAGCAAATCATTTATTTCTGAAGTAAATATTATCAAAAACATTTGTTACTCGCAAACATTATTGATTATCTCTGCCTTCCGTGTCCATAATACTATAGTAGCCAACTCAATCTTAACCCTCAAAGAATAGCCTATATACCAATGGTCCTGGACAATTTCCGGCTGGTAAGATCTTTAGTTCCCCCATTCTTGGAAAACCTATCTAACATATTAATCTAGGCAAAATTCAATGAGTATATTTGTAATTTCAACAAATGTCACCACAACATCATCCCCATATAACAATATGGGTGCTTTCCTCTCTACGGAGGAGTAAGATAAACCTAACTTCTCCCACATCACCCAAAGTACGTGTTGTGTAATTATGGCGGAAACAATTGGACGTGGAAAATGAACAAAGTCATGCTTGTTTAATTCATATTTGCTGATGACATAAGTCAAATATCTACTAACCTAACCTTTCTCTTTCTTCGGCATTCGCCAAACCCATTTCTCAGCTTCTCCTGACCACTTTTTTTACTCAAACACATCCCTCATTTTATAACATCCATTCAATCAGCAAATAATCTGACATTGGAAAATCTTCTAAATCCATCATAGCAAGCAAAAATTAAAAAAGTTTCAAACTTTATGCAGAAATGCATTAAACCTAAGAACCCATAATCTTTTTTATACTTATTTAACAAAGAAGCAGAAAAGTAGCTTCACCTTGAATCAACAACCTTCAACACCAGTTATGTTAAGTAGTTTCAACACACAAAAAATGAAATTCAATAGATGTATAGAATTTATTGAGAATAATATAACAAAAGCTAACCTTCGCTTACAATTTCTAAGTAGGTGGCTGGGGCGGTGCGTAAGGCAGTGATTGAGAGATAGATTGAGTTTGGTGGGAGGGTAAGTCAAGTGGTTCGGGCATTTTAGCTAGAGATTCTAAAAAGTTCAGGTGAGTTTAATTCAATTCGGTTCTATTAAATTTACTTTAGTTCAATTTTGCAAAACTCAGTCAGAAAGAACATGACTTAAGCGTGCGTTCTTTTAACCTGACTAGTCATAACTCATAAGAAAGATTCAACTAGGCAAAAAAATCAAAGATCGATTTACTTGTGCTTATTATAAGTCATTGTTCATAAAGTATGGATACAGGAAATCTCAAAACAATAAGATAGTCCTTTAGGTTTTGTAAAAATAAAGATTAAAAAATTAGAAGTATTTTTTTATTTTTTATTTTTTTGACAAAGGGAAAACAGAAAGAGGAAACCACAACTAAACCAGAGAAGGAAAGCCAATCCTCCAAGCTGTAGCAAGCTTGTAACATGGTGAACTTGAACTCTATACACCTTGAAAATCACACACCAGTCAAAGAGTTGTGACAAATTGAGAATTTGATCAATCATTTTTTGAAGATAAGCATCTGCTTTCCTCGGGGCCTTGATATAGTTAATCAGATCCAGGGAATCCGTAAAGAATTCCACAGCCCGAAGATTTCAATCACTTGCCCAGGTTAAGGCTTTAAGTCACCCAAGCATTTCCATCTGAGTTGAAGAATAAGCCCAAGCCGGTTGAAAATCTGAATTAACAACCTCTGCATTTGATCTTTAATACAAACCCAAGCATAACCTACAGCCAACAGATTGCTGTCCCACACTCCATCAATCAAGAAGCGACTCCCTGGCGCAATAATCCGTTTATTACTTGTAAGGACCATAGTGAAACCCGGTAGCGCCTGATTCTCCATTTGAGGCAGAACACTCGAATACACAGGCAAGTTCATACTCTGCAAGGCGTCGCTGAGTGAAACCCAGTGAATAATAAGGCGCATAGTGGTCATCAGATCAGTAGGCTGCCCTCTGAAGATGACTTCATTTCTCGAAATCCATAAACACCATAAAGTAGCCACAAACTAAACCAAAAAATTTGTTCCTGCAAAGGATGAAGAACAAAGCAGAACATTTTAGTCTATTAGCCAGTCATCAAAGAGAGTACAGAAGTTGGCCTCCACCACCAGCCCCAAGTGTCCATTCCTGCAGATTCTCTGAGCAAAGGGGCAAGTACGAAAAAGATGGTTGATGATTTCGAAATCTTTATTGCAGAACAAACATTTATCCAAAATACTCCACGCTCTCCTGTTCAAATTATCTACCACAGTTAGACCGTTTCAGGCCAGCTTCCAGATAAAAATTCTCCATTTGGGGAGAATATCAGCAGTCCAAAGGCATTTCCAAAACTTACTCCGAGTGCCAGACGCAATATTACAAGAATCCGAGATAAGAGCAGCAAAGCCAGTTTTAACACTGTAATCACCATGCTTCGTAAGAGGCCAGAAAACTCTATCCGAAGTCATGTGGCAGGGATCATCCACAGCAAAGATCCTTCTAGAAGAATCATAAGTAAAAAGAATCCTTACTTTTGGAATATTCTACCTTCCAGCATCATCCAAAAGATACCCTACCTTTGGCTTATGCAAGATCTCCTTTCTTACCTAACGAAAACCTTTGCTATTTCCACTATTGGCCCACCAAAAATGTACAATCAAGCTAGAAATCTTATTGCAAACACCTTTGGGGACTTTGAAAATCGCCAGAACATGAGAAAAAGGATTACAAGGATTGCATTAGCCAGCACCAGTTTACCAGCTTGGGATAAAAGGGTCCCGTTCCAAGAATGAATTCTGCCAATAGTCTTATCAACAAGATCACTGAAAACCTGAGATTTTCAGGCACCAAAATCAACGGGAATCCCCAAATAAGTGCCAAAGTTACTAGTAGATTTGATTTTTACGATATACGTGAGAGTAACTCTAAGATCAGAGGGCAGATTGGGACTGAACTTGATCACAGATTTATCGAAATTGATTGCCCCACCAGACACGTGGACGAAATCCCTAATGACCTCCCTGATCCTAAAACACGCATCCTCTGCCACTTTAAAAAAAAAAAAAAAAAACAGCAAGGCATCATCCGCAAAATATAAAAGTGAAATAGCAGGAGCCCTTCTAGCAATCTTTATACCAAAAAGTGACCAAAATTTTCAGCCTTCAAGATCATACCACTGGAAACCTCCATACACAACAACAGGAGGTAAGGAGAAATTGGATCTCCTTGTCTCATACCACATTTTGGTAAGAAAGGGGATGAAGGCTCCGATAAGAGACTTACACATTGCGAAATCCATAGACACCAATTTGGACGAACCAAAAGCTCGAAGAACAGCATTAAGAAAACTCCAGTCCATTCAAAGATAAGTAATAATGAGGTGAATGGAAAAGACCATGCACCCTCATGGTCGAATTTGATGGGAAGCCCATAATCATTGAGAAGCCCAATTTCAGACTCAACGCGGCTTTCAGTTACCATTATTGCAAAAATAAGAGGAATCCAAACAGCCTGTAAACCTAGATGGAAGGCTACGCCAGTAAGTTCTACAAAGTACAGACCATAAGTCATATATTCACAGAAGCGACAGAAACAGATTATGACGAGATAGGTAGAAGCTTAACTAATTAGGTCAATTAGACAGGACATAACAAAATGTCCAAGGACGCATAAAATTTTCCATTTCACATTTAGTTGTTAAAAACATTAGAAAGAGACCTTTCCACTGTAAACATGATAAATAATAGCCTCCTTCCTTGAGATCCTCTTTGCAAAAGCTAGGGATAAGTTAAAGTTTAGTGAGTTTAGGAAAGTAGATATTGGTGACAGAAGATCTTTTGAGAGTGGAAATAGATGTCCAGTTGTCCACAATGTAGGTAGCGTTTACAATAGTTTCATTACTTTCAATTATATGTAAAGTTGAACCATAAATACAACAAAACCAACAGGCAAATAAGCGCTCCTTTGATAACAATAATTGGAGAGGGAAGAATAATTAGCAAAAACGTCACATCTTACCTTCAAAATCAAGTAAACGGTTATAAAGGGAAGAACTTTCTCAATCGCAGGCACTACAAAGGTGGCAACACACTCTGAAATCCGAAATTATGAAGAAAAGAGGAGGATGAGAGAGTATAGCTTACCGTGCTAAGAAAAGAGAAGGACGAGAGAGCGGAAAGACAATTACTAGCCGGTGGCGGCAAGGGAGGAGTGAAGAAGGCTTGAGGCGCTAAGGGAGAGGAAGGGACTGAGAGTTTCAGAAATGCAATAAAAATCACGGCTGAGAGGGAGACTGGGAGTCTGGAGAAGTGAGTGTTCTGCTACTTTGAAATTATTTAATTATTTAAAGCCTTCTTTTTTAAAAAAAAGGGATAATCGTAAAAAAGAAAAAGTCCTGGAAAAATGTTTTTTCGTTTTTTGTGGCCGTGATCATGAAAAATACTTTAAAAGCGTTTCATTCGTTCAGTAGCCCTTTTTCTGTTTAAAAAGACAACAGGTCAAAAGTATGTATTTAAGTGTTTTTTCAAAAATTAGGTAATACTCGTTTAAAACGCGAATTAACTAACTACTCCATCCCTCCCAATAGAATAGCACCATATTCCTTTTAAGGGTGTCCCAAACTCCCAATAGAATAGCCACATTTCCTTATTTGGTCAAATTTTGGCCACTTTTATCACAACAATGCCCTTGCCTTTGGGTGTGAACCACCCATATGCTTAGGTAGGCCTACCACAATCTCCTTTTTAACTCATCAAGCTGCATGTAGGACTCTTTAATTTTTTTCTCTTCTTAATCTTTGTGCCAAAAGCATATGATGCTATTCTATTGGGACGGAGGGAGTTTGTTCTAGGCCAATCCAGTGCCCTACATTTTTCTCGGTGGCACCTGCTCTAGATGAGATTGTGCTTCGGGGCAGAAGCACTAGGTGATCGAGGTGCTTCAAAAATTCAGACCCTTTATCCTGAGTTACCAAAACATTGCAAAACCTAAAATAAACGTACATCTTGTCTAAACCAAACCCCATGTTCAGCAGGATCCTATAGTGTTACTGACATACTGTTGTAGACCAAATTGTTCCAAAGGAAATTACCAGTAACCAGCACCAGGATACACTGAATGCAAAACCAAAAGGTAAAAGGGCGCCCTTAAATTTTAGCAATACAACATGAGGGAAACAAGCAACTATTTCTTACAGCTCTAAACATATATACTCCATCTAAGATGAAGATGCAGACATTTGCGCAAACAGACAACACAGAAGGTCTTTTTATAACAAAATTAATTTATAATTTAAATTCTAGCTAACTACAAAAAAAATTGAACCAAAAGGCCTCTTTACTCTCTTCGCCATACCACACACACACCCCTCCTTCCCTTAAGGAAAGAAGCAGATCGATAAACACTGACATGACACATAAATTTACCATAATGTTTTCTACTGGGCAACATGAACCATAATAGTAACTCTAGATGTTACACCATAGCATATTAATAAGTTATCAACTTACTATGTAGTCCTAATTATATTTTTGTCTATGCGTCTATAACAGATTCCCTTGAGCACTATAATTGACAATGTTGACCAGACATGCTAAAGCGTAAGATTTTCCATGATTCGTACAATATCCACATAATGCCCACCTCATCGCATCTTCGTGGCACTAACATATTATGAGAAGCAGCAACAGCCAAAAGAAAAGACGGCAGGAAAGGCAATCAACATAAGGAAACCGTAAAAGTACAGATTTACTCATACATTGGACACTACTAGTGACTTTTTGGTGCTAGTTAGCATAAGATCAGACACTTGAGGCCGATAAGAAGGCAATAGCAGCTGTCTTCTGGGACAAATCAAAAGATATCTAAGCTTCGGACTTCAAGGTGAAAGCTAAGTGAGTCATTTGCCAGTATTTGTTGCCTACATATATCAGGGCCACCTGTGTGACAGCACCCGTATAATCTTCAGAGAGATGAAGCAGCCTCACTTTGTTGCCTACAGACACCAGGCCGATAAGAAGGCAATTGCAGCTGTCGTCTAGGACAAGTCCGTCCAAGTATGTAATCTTCAGAGACATTAAACAGTATCAAATTATACATGCTCCATGTTGTTTGTTAGCTAAGGAGTGGCGTGAGAATTCGTACCCTGGACAATTGCCTCTCTTTTTCTACAGTTCTACTCGCTGTATTAAAGTAGGTTTTCTTAACCCCGGTATAATAATCTGGGGAGTACCTAGCGTAAGGTACTGTCACAGTCCCACTCACAAATGTGAATATAGTAGAGTTTTTTCTACATTCCTTCTTCCTTAAAACAATTTAATAATCATTATAAATCATTATAATACCCCTTGGCAGCACCAAAAAGGAGGAACTCCCATGAGTATTTAAGAAATTGCAAGGTTTTTCTTATGTGAATGATATGCTGGTTATCAAGAAGTAACGTTTCAACCACCCTGTCCCAGGTTCGAATTCTCATATTCCCTTCCAATGTAGCATTAGCGGCTCCAATGTACCGAAAAAATACGATATGCTGCTTATCCCGATCAACCAAATAGGGCCCATCACAGTGTTATATAAATGATGTCAATATAGAGCAGAATTGTGCATTATGGACAACACAAATTCTTTGAAAAGACCATGTACTTTTATAATAAAATTAGACGAATTCCTTGTAAGCTAAATCTACTAAGCTCCCTAGAAGTCCAAGTTTTAGATTTATATGCTTTATTGGCCAACATGCATGCGTCTATTTTTATGATATAAGTAGACGGTCTCTCCCTAGACTTTCTGCAGAGACAAAAACACACTAAATAAGTTTAAAAAAAAAACACTAATTACTTAACCAAACTTCTATCTTTAACCATTTTTTTGCAAAACCCATTTCTCTACTTTCTCCCAACTACTCTCCTACTCAAACCCATCTCTCAATTAAAAACATCCATCAAACACAGCAGATAAACTCCCATTGGAAAAACTTAAAAACCCTTCATAACAAGCAAGAATTACAATCAAAAGGTCCAAACTTTACTCAGAAATGTTAGAAGAACCAACAAATTATATAAGACAAAGAAGCAGAAAAGTAACATGCACCATAAATAAACAACATTCAATCCCAGTTACATTAAGAAAATTCCAACCAAGAAAGCAGTAAATCATCAAAAGGGTATAATATAGTGATCATAATAATACAACAAAAGCTACCTTTCATTGAAATTTTTAAGCTGGTGGTTTTGGCGGTGGGAGCTGGCAAGGCAGGAATGTTGAGCTAACTTGTGTAACTGGGCAACTCAAGTACTTCAGTTCAGTTCAGTTCAGTTCAGTTCAGTTCAGCTTAGGGGCGTAATCTTGTCATTTTATGTTTACTTGGATAAAGAAAAATAAGAGCAACAAGGTTCGCCTAATGGTTGAGACTTCAACGCAAAAGAAAAAAAAAAGATTTAAAACAATAAGAAATTATTTATGAAAATTAAGAAAAAGTTTTTTAAAATATAAGTAAACAAAAGGAGGTAAGAATAAGTAAAGTTGAAGCTATTGAACCAATATGATTTAGAAAAAATTAGAGAAAATAAGTAAAGTTTAGAAAAANNTAGAAAAATAAGTAAAAATAAAAAATATTCATAAACAATATGAAAAAATAAGAAAGTTCTTAAAAAAATAAAATAAGATAAAAGTAAGTATAAATAAGTTGGAGAGAACATACTCTAATACTAATAAAATTTGTTTAGTCAATTTAGCAAAGTTCGGTATGAAACGATAGGGTTTAAGTGGTCTTTTTTTTATATAAAGTGGTAATTTTTTATATAAAATGGTCGTTTGATATAAGCGTTCAGTTTATTTCTTTGTTTTGGACGTGGATTTGATCCATTCAACTTTCATAAACTCTTTCTTTTTTTAACTTAAAAAATATACAGTAAGATATTTAAGGTTTCATAGCGTTGAGTGTCTTTCTTTGTCTTTTATTTGGTTTTGTTGTAGCCAACAAAAGAAGTGCGGAGTAGTATTATTTGGAGTACAAGCCTTAATGTAAAATGGAATACAATAATGTCGTTCGAATCCATGTTTCCTTCTTTAATTTACAAATTTGTTGGTGATTGAATTTGACATTGAGTTATAATATTAGCGTATATTTCTATATTATTTTATTAGCTTTTTTGATATATTGGAGCGACTAATAATATGAAATGAAAGATGGGAATATGAGTATTAGAAGTTGAAACAACCATTGAACAGATATTGAGCTCTCAATCATTCATCAACGTTGCTCCTCATATTAATTAAGTGCATATAAGCTTTTCTATATGCACAATTTTTGAGAGAGACCATCCTTTTATGATATTAAGTGGACGAGCTTCCTACAAGTTCCTTGAAAACCTAAGTTAAAGCAGAGTTACATTATCTTTGTTGGCAACATGAGCTCCGTATAAAAATAGGACAGTCTCCAAAGGCCGACTTAGAAAAGACCCTGTAATCTAATAGCTAGTTATCATATGAGTAAGTTTTTTTTTTTTTTTTACAATGGCTAAACAAAGACAGAGGAAAAGAAAGATTTACTCTAGAGAGAGATGTATCCCCTGCTCCTTCATACTACATTGGCAAGAACATGTACAAATCACACAGTCATCGGGTGGAACGTAAACTATATGAAAGCATGTCAAGTATAGCATAAGTCAAGAAATCTCCATGGCTGATTCAGTTTAAAACCAACCCAGTGCAAGGAATCTGTATGTTAAAAAAACACTAAATACCAAGAAGAAATCTGTTTGTTAACAGTAGTCTAGCTAGAGTAAGTTCGCTGCTAGCCTGCTAGAGTGCTAGGTGATCACCAGTTCTATATATATGTCCGATAAGGTTTCCATTTTGATCAGCTGGTTTCATTTCAGGTCTAACATGATCTGATCCTCTGGGCTAAGCTGCCAAACATTAGATTATTATAGCAGAAAAAGCAAAAAACAACCATATATGATTAGTAAGTCGAACGAGTTCTTCCACAGTTCCACAGTTAGCTAGAAGACCGCATGGTGCAGAAATAAGATGAACGATAATCAGAGATACTTTGTAATGGCACCTTAAATAGAAGTATTCCGTAGAGGAGTATCTCATAAACCTTGATTAATCTCACATGTCAAAGTAATCAAAGCTGGGACTAAATTCAATAACCTCGAAAACTTAGTTCTAAACTTGATTTAATAATAGAGAGGATCGACAATTTACATATTTGCTTCGAAGAACCAGGATACAGCAGAAATCTACACACTCACACACAGACATTTTCTAAGAAGAGATTACTAGACTAGCCAGAAAAGGTCTAGTCTCTTACAATAATTTTTTTCAGAATAGATGTGGTTAAACAAGTGAAGAAAATTAAGCAGCTGAATGACAAGAAATCACTCGTCGACGTCACTATAGTTCAAGAAGCTCTAAGTAGGTCTCCAAACAGAATAGACGGTTCCACCTAACAACATTTTCATCAATGCGGATAATCACCCTTGTGGCCTTGTAGTCATCGGAAGTCACACACAAGGTTTTTATTGATGTGATGCAGACGTACCTCGACTCATACCATGAAATTTCATTTAATTTTTGCATAAGGATAAGATGGTAAATCATTCTCATATATACGTATGATGAGCAGTGTTAGAGATCAGACTAGGGCAGACAAATTGAAGGAAGAGTTCATTCACCAGACCAAGAGTTCCGCATTCGTGAAAAAATAAACTACACACAGCAAACAGTGAGAAAAGAAGTTTACTGACCTAACTATGAACCGTTTATCGGCATTTTGATCATTTCACCCATAGGACACCCCTAATTGAGACATATGCAAAAATCTAGATACTAATTACTAAACCGTTTTATATATTATTGTTAGCTTCGAAATAAGGTTAGATTTTTGTGTCATTTTGGCATGTCCATGGCTCGGCCTTGTTAGGCTGGTCGAGAAGTGTTGTTGTATTGCGAGTCGCTAGTGTAGCCGTCACTGCTGTTTATGGAGGTTTTGGAGTTGTGGCACCTATCTGTATGAGGTTTGTTACTGAGGTCAGGTGGTACTGTTTTCGCCATGTGTTGGTGGTCTTATTGTGGTTACACTGCTGTGGTTGTTGCTGGTAGGTCGTGTTGCTAAAGTTCGTATGCTTGTATAGCTTGCTGTTGTTGTGGCCTTGGGTGTTATGGCCATTGTAGAAATTGTCTAGTTATTTGGAGTAGTTTTGCCGTGGACTTTGGTTATGGTCGATGGTACTCTGCCGTGCTGGTAGTCGCAAAGTGAAGTACTGTATGCTCATATTGTCGCTAGTTGTGGAAAGAAGTGTAGACTTGTAGTTGTTTTGGAAAGTAAAGGTTTGTCAAAGCTCATTAACTGGTTAAGTCGAGTCTACTACTAAAAGTTTTTTTTATGTGTTTTCGAAGTTGTTGGGATATCCAGTGAGCCAGTTTAGAAGGAAAACAAAGGTCTTGAGACTTGAGTTAGAAAAGAAACGAAAACAAAAATGTATTTGCAAAGTTTTTGTTTGATAAGTTACAAGATTTGAACATCTATCCACTTATTAAAGGGATAAGAGTCCTTCCTTTTCCTTATCACTCACATCAATCAGCTTTAGTTAGGCCAAAAATTGTGATATGTAGTGTATATCTTTATGAAGTATCAGTTGGGAGGTACTTTTCTACTGGGAAACTGAGATCAATGTCTCCCAGAGTCCCACTGCAGTTGATATATCTTTCATGCATAATTCATTCTTAGCTTGTTCATCCAGTGAATCCACAAAACCCTCCCAAAAATTATAACCCTTTATTTCCTCCATCCCCGACGGCCAAATCTGGAAAAAGTGCGTCAAAGAATGACGAAACAAAGGAAAACAGCAACAACAAGCAGAAAAAACGAACAAGAATTAGACCTACTGAGCTCTCTTCCTGATGCAATCCTCGTCGAAATTCTGTCTCTGCTCCCCACCAAACTCGCTGTCTCTACCAGCGTTTTATCACACCGATGGCAGAGTCTCTGGACCCAAGTCACCTCTATTGACATCCACTCCCTTGATTTCCGTCAAAAACCCCCCGACTTTTACACCATTGTGGACCAGTTCCTCTCCCATTTCACCTCGCTGTGCATCCATAGTTTCTGCCTCTGTGTCCCCGAACCTCAGGAATTATCGGTTGATCCTCTTGTTGGATCCTGGCTTCATCTCATATGCTCTCGTAAAGTCAAGAAAATCAATGTACTAGCTAATGATAGTTACATCAGTAAGGGTGGTGGTACATTATTCACGCTCCCACCTCGCATTTTCCAGACCCCATCATTGTCGGTGCTTGACTTGTCTCATGCCCTTAACCATAAGTTGCCTGATGATGTTGTTATTGAAGGAGGCATGACTATTAATCTGCCTAATTTGAAGAAATTGCGCTTGAAAGTATGTACTGCTCAATGTGGGTTTGATTCGAAGCTGATGAGGTCTTGCCCACTAATCGAACAATTGTACTTACTAACAACTACTAGCAGTGGATATGGTGATGCTCTTATTGATATATCATGTGCGACTTTGAAGAAGTTGCACATTCTTGCCTTTCGTGATACTGTGACTTCCATTGTGATTGATGCACCTAAGCTCAGCAGTTTTATGTTATTTGCTTCTTCCTTGACTTGTTGCTTCGTCAATAAACCGATGAATTTGCGTGAAGCGCAAATTTTCATTGCTAACAAGGCCCTAGTATTGTCGCTTCTACCTGTGATTTCTAATGTCAGTTTGCTGAGAACACTTCCTTTTACATTAATTGGTCTTAACGATATAGACAATGACGCCTTCATCTTTCGAAACCTAACAGATATTATATTGACTTTGAATTATGGTTGTTCCTTAACTAGAACACTTGATGGTAAGATTAGTGGGATCTTTGATTCACCACCTGCACGTCTATTACTTCATGTCAAGAGGATTAAGCTGAACATATATGACTTTAAGCACCGGGATCATGTATTGAATCTCGCTAAGTACATGCTAAGTAATGGCCCAGTTTTGGTATCATTGGCTATTTTCCGTAAGAGCCAGTCTGAAGGCAATGTAGATGAGGTAAACGAGGAAATAGAGTTTTACAAGGAGTTGTCAGGGTACCTTAGAAGTTCCTCGAGGTGCTTGATTGAATTTTTTGGAAGATATGTTAATCTACCTGCTCTTAAAGATAGATCTGTCACATAATGTTAGCATATTGCTAGACATTAGAGCCAGCATGATGACAGAGTTTGAGAACAGGACTTGATGCTATAGTTCATTGACGAAGTTTGCGTCCATAGCTTTACGCCTTTACCTCAGCTCATCGTCTGTTCGTTGCTTAATAATTCTTTAGAGCGATCTGCATTGCTGCTTGGTGGTAGTTTTTCAGATGTGAATGCCTCCTACTTAAGTTTGACAATAAGCTGCTGGTATTTTCTGTTAAACTTTGGGAAGCAATGTTCGTATTAAGTATGAGATTTTGTTTTGGTATCCAGATGTTGGTTTTTGATGTTAACGCATTTTTTACATGACAAATTGTGCTGCGATAGTTAATTACAAAATGCTTATCTGTGGGATTCGAAGTTGCTTATGCTCTCTAATACTGATATCGTACTAAATCGAGCCCTTATTGTATGCATTTTTTATGGCGCTGTTAATCTGCTTTAGTAAGGATAAACGTTCAGCATCATGTCATCAAAGCAAATGAGATCAATTTTCTCCTCGTTTACAAGTATAAAGGAACAGAAAAGCAAGATACACAAAAGGGATTGAATATAAACCTATCTATATAAAGGTTAATTTACACATTTGCAGTTCCAAATATAAGCATCCACTTCTGACATCGTGAATTTTATTGTAATTTGGAAGGTCAACATGGTCAAGGATCTAGCTCATTGTGGACAGGTCGCCTTTGACGGACCAAATGATAATCCTCTGACAACCACAAACTCTCAGAAAGGCCCTTGTTTGCTCGCTCTGATTTCTTAGGCATGTCATGCCCTTGTATACTTCTCTCATTTCCTACAAAAGATTATTGCAGAGGTGAGAAAACTGATGTACATTGCATCTTTCTATTCAGCTGGACTTAGCAGTGCAGTTGTCCAGTATACTAACTTTATAATTAGACATGTAGAGCGTTACGTATAGTCCTGAAACTTTTTAGGAGGATTATACATGGAACAACATAACTATGCAAACAGCCTATTATGATATTTGTCGCGCCTAGACGTAGATATACACATAATCCATTTTACTGATCTGGTCCAGCCTCAATTTGAACACAATGCAACAGTTTCTGAATAAGCAGCACCATGCTCCATGTATCTGCGTGTGGGATGCAGGATTATTCCAGGGAAAGAAGACCCGAGACTGATCTTAAAAAGTAAACATGGTATGAAACAAAAATTTAGTTGGATACTAACATGCAGGTATGAAACAAGGTGTACCTAGAGTGATGGGATGTGGCCTGGCAGGTATTCGTTGCAGACTGAGCAAGGAGAGGCAGACCAAGATCTTGAGCATCATAAGCAAATGCATCTATCTCTTTTGCTTTAGAATTATTTAATTATTAAAAATTTTGGTAAGTGATGATGCATGCACTAATTCGCTTTGGCAAGAAAACGTTTGAAATATATAGCACATATATGTACCACTACATGCTGTTAACAATACTTATATAATCATGTTATCCTCGGGATTAAGCCTTCTAGGGGCCAATCTTGTAGGATTTTGTCGATGCTTAGGCACGTTTTGGGTGTGAGTAGGAGGGTTCCTTTTTGTTCTTTCTAAGGCTCAAAGGAACACATTTTGAGAAAAGAACTAGAGAATGTTTGCGCATGATTGTTGGATCAATGCTATCTTTATATGGACCTACATTCCCCCTCTCTTCCCTTTTTTAGTTTATCTTTAATTTGTTCAGAAAAGGTAGTAGTAGTCCTTCGTATTCTTTTAGCAGTCCAGTTTGTGAACTTTCCTGTATGTCTACTCTTAAGTGTTTCATTACTAGCGTAGGTGGCTTTGCACTCACCTTCAGAATACCAAGTGCTAACAGCGACCAACAACGTAACTCACAAGTGTTTCATTTATGATCTCCGGAACTCTACCCCCAAATTGACAGCATATATAACAAATATGGACTTTTGGTATAATGGTATATATCAGAAACCGGCTATGAGATATGAATGTATTAAATTTGACTCTTCATGTTAACATCTTAACCCTTTCACAATGTTTAATAGCAAGTTTCAAGTTAGAATGAAAAAGCTTCTCTTTTTACAAAATTAACCATGATTTTGACTTTCAATCAAATTAATCAAAATCTCGGTCAAGTTTCTTGAGGTTGTGGCGCAGGTCCTAGCAGTACGTAACTCTTGAAGACGCTTCAATTAGTTAATCTACAGATAAGTTAGCTAGCATTTGTATGATTATGAACGCTTAAGTGTAGGTTGTCCTCCCCTGGTTGGCCGAGTCTAGCCAAGAGCTTTTATTGTACGGTATAGTTACTTCATGTTAAGAAACTAGCATCTCGATTCTTTCTGATACCATGAACAACTATATTATCCTAAGCCTTCAAAAAGCTCACGCACAAGCACAGTAAGAAGAGGTCAAATGTACTTCAAGTCCGCCACCATATTATGTAGCTAGATGGCCCATAAATAAAGTAGACACTGATGAGTATTTATGAATAAGTTGCGGAATCATAAGATGCCAATAACCTTGGCGCCCGAGCAGAGCATATAAAAATTGGAAGATATTAAAATTTTAATTCAAACACACTATCAATTTGATCCCAGAACATACGATACTGTCTAAGCGTTGTCAGTGATCTAACTGTTAAATGATATGTCTAGATCAGCTACAAACCCACAAAGCGTAAACTTGATAATTAAACAGACAAATTGACACCCCTACGCTAAAACCTAAGACGAAGAAAACAAATACACCCTACAATGTAATCCTGAACCAGACTACTTGCTAGAAAAACATAGAGTGAACAAACTGAACCATTAAGGATAGCCTGATCTATACTTTGGCGGGCGGTAGTTGTTGCGGACAGCGCAGCAACCGATCATGTAGATCACAAAGAGGACAACAATGATGATAGCATTGACGATCAAGAACTTCCTCCACTCCTTCCTAAGATTGGCGAGCACCCCTGCCTTACAAGACTTGCAGTCGAAGCACAACTTCTCTGGGGCATTGTTCCATGTCTCGCAGTCCGAATCGGACGAGGGGGAAGCCGTTTTCGGAACCTCCCAGTAAGTTGCATTCTTAGGGGTGAATCCACAGGATGCTGGTGGCTTGCAACAGCTAGCCTGAATATAGTAAATGCATGGCAGTTTAGCAATTAGCAAGGACTTGAGAAATTCTGCTACCAGTTTTGCTGTACTAATTAATAACATGAATTCGTTTAACCAAGAAGCTATATACAATGAAGTAGATCAGAGACCCTGAAAATATTGTAGTACTAATATAGATAAATCGTGTATAGAAACTTCATATAACAAAGTATTGAGAATATGCATTCTCAATTTCTCAGAATATGTTCAGAGTTGTTCAATGTTAAACTGCTACAAGTTTAAATCGACCAAACAAATTTTGAATTCTTCAAGCTAGTTATGTGCCATGGAGTATGGATAATAAATAAATAACACATATGGTATCGTTATATCTATTTTTTTTTCTCAAATCTTCAAATGCATGTTAACTTATCTCACGGCAAATATATAGGAGATTAAAAAGTTTTTTTTCATAAAATTTTATAGTCATTAGATAAAAAGAATAAGCCGCAAGATCAACTTGGTTTATTGTACACTGTACATGCGTATTGATATGAAGTTGTGAACCAATAGAGAAAATGTCGATCCAATTTTCTTGAGTCTGGCTGCATTACAAACATCATTTCGATTTTCATCTTTAAAAGCAAGACTAAAACAAATCAGCACCAAAGTAATAATGTCAGTAAATATATGGATACAAACAATGTCAATTAGTACTTGAAAACATGAAATTGATCAGCATGCAACTCATAAGAAATGTATAGTCACTCGACATATGTAGTTACCTCAATAGGGGACAACTTATCCTTGACAAAATCAGCCCCATGCTCCTCATAAACAAGATCAAGAGACCTACAAACTTTAGCATCAACCAAACAACTCCTAATCTCATTCCAGTTCTTTCCATTAACAACATGCTTCTGCAACCAATGAGAGTAATCCCCGAGCCTGTATTCCTTATACCCTACGCCGGAAACCACGGTCCCGGCACCCTTGTTGGTCACGAAGAACACAAACACAGTGAATATAAACCATGCAAGGATAAGTGCCACCAGGACAACAAGGTAAATCAGCAGTAGGGAAGAGATTCGACAACTCGAACCGATCAAGCCAACGAGAGATATGACCAAAAGTATGAGGCCAACAATGAGGATGGGCCACTCGACCATCCTCTGGCAGTGAGTTGGGCTATCATGGATGAAGTGAAGGTGGACAAAGATGCCTATAGCAAGCAGTGAAAGGACTATTGTTAGGAAATTCAGGGTTGTGATCACAATGTTGCTCAACTTTGCCATGACTGCTAATCTGCTATGAATGAATATAGGAGTTCCTACTGTGACACTGATGTAGACCCCCAATATATGACCAACTATTTATTTGGATCAAAGGAGATAAAACGGGTTTATTGTTGTGGGAGAAGTGGGGGGTAATGGCTTGGACTACAACTGCTTATAGAAGAAAACGGTTTTTTGTAAATTGAACGCAGTTATTTTCCCTGTGTTGGTCGAGGATTAGAGACGTGTAAGTTATATAGTAGTCCAACTCAAAAAATGATGGTTACTTCAAGATAGAATTACAGAAACATCCCTGCGTTTGACTTTACAGTTTCGGAAGAAGTTATTAGTTGAGAGTTGATGGTCTATGACCAGTAAGCACTAAGCAGAATGACAAGTCACACATGTACTACGTAATCCATGTCTAATTATAACCGGAAAATGCTCAAGCTAAAGCATTCATGCTATATCCTGGTTCGGCTGCTAGATCATATTGCTTGAGTGAAGCCTTAACAATTTTTTTTTTTTTTTGAATCAAAAGCCAAACAGGCTTAGGATATATTATTGATACTAGAAATATCAGCAGCAATCAAGTCATCAAGCACAACAGGACATCGCGTCAACCCACACATGCGTGGTATAGTCTGTCGGATTTAAGTGAGCCATAATATGAGCAACAACATTAAACTCCCTAACAACATGATTAAAACGAATAGACTAAAAATAAACATGTAGACTAATAGACTCCCTAACAAGATGTATATATGATTTTTACAACAACAAAAAAAAATTAAGATGTACTATATGTGATTGTTGCCTTCATCATATGTTGCAAGGATTAGAAGTTTATCTTTTTATTATATTCCCTCACAAATAAATAAAAACAAGGAATCTATATTAATCATCACAACACGTGCATGTCTAATTGGAGCTGGTACATGCTCAAGTTAAATAATTCATGTCATATCATAAGTTGGCTGCTAGATAGCCTAGATCATATTGGATATGAAGTTTGGAGTACATGCCTTAACAAAATGTATATGTGACCATTGCCTTCAAAATGTGTTGTAAGATAAAAGATTGAAAATTACCTTTCTTTGGACATATTCCCTTACTAAATTAATAAAAACAAGGAGTAAAAGGAAAATAAACTATATTAATCATCACAAATTCACAATAAATATATGGAATTTGAAGAAAAAGACTCAGGAAACTTCAAGCATAGATCTTGTTCAATGGAGAAATCAACTCCTCATATTTGAATTTATTTAGCTCCAAAACTATGATATTGATACTTCATTTCGATATGGAGATTGGTAATCACATCAATTTATTTGTGAAAGAGTAATTTGGTACCATTAATTTAATGAAACTGATGATAAACAAATTAGGAAGGATCTTAATTTTCATTTGGCCAGAAAAATATGCAAAATATAAAGGGACAATGATTTCTCCAACTTCTTTATTTTTCCAATCACAAAAACTTAAGAAAGACCGTCTTTTTACACATTACAAAAAGACAAGCCCACCCAGTCCAACAACTAGACAAAAACACCCACTGAAACTCCCTCCATAACCTCCTTTCCGTGACATTTGATTTCTCACCCCATTTTCCTTTTATTCACACACTCTGTCTCTCTCGCTTCCTCCACCAACGACTGGTCACAATTGTTCTCTCCCCCTCACTGTACCGCCTCTTAGCCTTCTCTTCCTTCCCACTTCCCATGACAAATACGTATGTGTTTAGCAAAGCAACATATGTTTATGTGTTGTTGTTCCAATTTAGTGATAAGGGACCTCAATTCCAAGGCCACCTAGTAGTAATTTGAGGCTTCCAACCTTAAATATGAGATACTCAAAGAGTAAGCTCGTTTTTGAGTGGTTTGTTTCTCTATTTGTGCATTTTAATTTTATTTGAGGTACTGGATGTGGTTGTTTGGTGGATGAGGTAGTTTTTTGTGCCAATTTTAGTGTTTTGATGGTCGAATTGTGTTGTATATTTTTGGGGTAAGAAAAGATGTTGTATGGGAAGTTGCAATGGTGGTGGTGAGGTTTCACCATTTCTATAAGGACTTGTTCTTTGCTGAAACTTTTAATTATTCATCTTTTTAGTTTAAAAATTCATCATTTTAAGTTAGAAATTTACTATTATTATTTTTTTCTTTTTACAATATTATTGTATCTAAAACTCTAGCCCTTTGAATTGAAAATATTCTTCTTTTCAGAGGGGTCTTAGCAAATGTAAAAGCTAGATAGATTACGGTGGTGCTTAACTAGCTTATCAACTAAATGTGAACTTTTATCAAGAAACTATAAGCTTTTAAGTTATGAGGGTGATCTTGAGAGTATATAATGTTGTACTAAATCAATATACGTATTAGATATAATGTGAAATTTCTAATTAAAAGAGTGAATTTTCAACTTAAAATCGTAACTTTATAAATAAATATTAGAAAAATGTGTTAGTAATTAGCTAAAATACATGAATTTTTTTTGTTGAAAACATGAGTTTGTAACTAAAACGCACATGTTTTAAGTTACAGGGCGAACTTACAGAGTATGTGAGTTTTGAAGTTATATGAGAATTTCCAACTAAAAAGGTGAATTATTAAGTTATAAGGGTGAATTAATAAATAATATCTTTTTTATTTCTTGTCTTCTAATCATACAATGAAGTGTGATCTTTGTTAGAACAAAGAAGTGTGATCTTTGTTAGAACAAAGGAATTAATGTTTATGTATCACTTATTTGAATGGATGATATACCTTATAAAAAGTGAGCTTTTGTAAAAATAAACGATTTATTTAGTTAAAATAAGTAATTTTTTAAATAAACACCACGAGTTTTTATGAATAAAACATATATTTTATTATATCTAAAAACTAAGTTCTTAACTAAAACATACATGTGAGTCTCTAACTTATAAGAGTGAATTTTTCTACCAAAAAAAGAAAGTTATCAGAGTGAATTTTCAAGTTAGAAGTTTGAATTTTTAAATGAAAAATAGAGAGTTATAATTGCTTGTTCTTCCTCGCTGAACTCAATTTCCAAGCACCAAGCTTTTCTCCCTCAAGCACCACTTACTAGAACCCCCTCATTTCTTAGGGGACGTACTTGGTGAAGAAAGGGATAAAGAAAGTGGAGTTTGTATTAGACTATGGCTTTTGCGTGGTGGTGGTGTTATGTTGTAGTGGAGAGTAGTTTTAGCAATGAAGGAGGTGAGGGATATGGTTAAGGATGGGGTAGTGATTTGAGAGTGGATTGAGGTTGGTGAGTCACTGAGAGTGAGAGAAGTGAGAGCATCATACTACATTATTGAAGAAAGAGAATTATTTGTCTCAGCTGGGTTGATTTCTCATGTTGTAGACCGTTTGGGCCTTTTCTTTGGGTTGGTCTTTTTATAACTTATAAAAAAGACAGTCTCACAAGAGTGTTGTTGTTTTCCAATTACTAAACAGGTAAAAGTAACGCTAAAAAGGCTTATGCAAAATAGCTCACCATAATGTCCTATTTGATTTTTTTTTTTTTAAATAACGCTAAAAAGGCTTATGCAAAATGCCTCACCATGTTTATCATAATAACTTCCTATTCGATTAATTTTTTGGTTATGTAAGAAATGGATGACATGTTGAGGGAGGACAAAGGGTGACATCAACATGCACCTAATGAGAATCGAACACGTATCTTTTAGGGTGGAAGGTGGAAAGGAAAGCCAATTCTCCCCTTTCTGATTCTCTCGTCCTACTCAATCACCACATACATATATTACATCATCAGCTATATTAGTTTAAATCTCATAATTTTGACATAGAAAGTATTGAGATATATTCAAAAAAATTGATTCCATTCTTCCCACGCCCTTTAACAAAACAAAATTTTAGGTTGCCCTATTTCTATCCCTAACTGACATTTCTTATCTCAAATTATCCCAAAATATTTGCTAGGAGCTAATAATTTCTTAATCAACCTAGTTTATCTCTCAATTTTCCCCACCAGGGGAGGATCTAGGGGTGCAACCGAAACCCTCGGCTTTTAGGAAAAAATTGAAAAATGTATAATGTTGGAAGTATTACTTCTAGAAATAAGGAAATAGTTGACACTAAGATCATAACTAGATCATTGGGTCATTGGTAGCTTTAAGCCTTTATAAAGTTTTATGTACATAGGACGTGTGTTCAACAAGTCCCACTACCCCCACTTAAAGATACAAACAAAATTGTCAAATTTTATTCATTTCCATAGGTAAGGCTTTTGTCTTTGAAAATGCTGATTCACTCTTTCTTTATACACTGAGCTTTTGACGTAACTCCATCTGAGTAATTAGATTATCGATCAAATCTCACTCTAGTGACGGCACGGGAGAACAAATTTTCAACCTTGTTCATGCTAGTCCTGAGAGTACACTAGTTTTATAAACATATCTAAACATTCTTCGTAATAGAATAACGATTCACAATATTAGAGGGAAACTCTCCTTTCTATACTAGTAAATTATGGTCGTATTTTCAGTGTCATAAATAATTGGTCAAGGAACTACATTTCTGAAAATGCTTGGAAAAAACATGATGATGAAATAAGCTATGGTACACAAAACAAACTCGGTTAAATATAGTCTTTGAGTCACATAGTAAGTCAATCTAAACCCCCTGAACACCTTATCAATGCTTAAACCTATATAACAATGAAGGTCGAACAATATGACTACTTTTCTCAACTGGTTCCTCATCCAGTCGTTTACGGCAAACTTCATGATGCATCACAAACTACTGGACACAGCCACTGCTACTCAATCTTTACATATGTACTATAATACTAGATTACTAGTTCAATATAATCAAGCTCCAAAAGAAATGAAGGATTTGATGGAGAAAGACAAACGGAGGAGCCTTTGCAGTCACCTGACTTGAGGTAAACTCTACTCTTACAAGTTCTTTATGGATCATTTGACAATCTAAATTCATATGTTCATCTCGGCTATGAACTCCTGCAGATCATTCAACTTCAAATTGGATAAACCTGAGAATAAATAGATCATTTTTCAGCTTCTCCTGAGTGCTCAAAAAAAATAAAAACAAGCTGAAATAGTACTCCCGCTGAAGCTCATTTCATGCATACCTCCATTTGCATCATTTGTCCTCCCTCTTCGGTTACGCCCAATCTGGTCTTTCTGTTTAGTCTTCAGCTGATTCATTTTCTGGCGGAGTTCTAATTCAAGCCTCAGCATCTCTGCAGAAAATTGGTGGTAATATCAAGATTCATCCTAAAAGCAGCGACTATAGAGAAAAAAAGAATAATATTTAAAGAGTATCATCCTGAGATAGGTTATGACAGACCATCAGATTGAAGGTTTGGAGTCCTCACTGAGTTTATTGTCCTATCTAGTTACTACTACTTTATTGTACACCAGCACTTAAAACTAAATGAACAAGTATTCTGCATATCAAAGACAGAAAACAGAGGAGGAACTGCATGATTTGTAGACCAAGCCATGCACTCCTTTGAAGCATAATGGGTATGCAGACGCAAGAGAGAAGTACTATATTACCTTGGAACATGCCATGTGCATTACTATTCTCGTACAATTGTAATGCTTCATTGACAGCTGAGGCACTTTGGTTGCTCATAGCAGATTTTGTTTCTAATTCTCGTAGTTCTTTTTTCAATTCAGCGCACTCTTTCCTAGCCTTGAGACATAGGCCGAAAAAAAGAGCAAACATGAGACGTGGTAATATAAGCATAAAGTTTTTTTTTAAATCATACATATACGGGGGGCAGAAAAGCTCTCCTGTCTAGTGCCACTTCTTGCTTACCTCGGCTAGCTTTTTCCTTACTGAATCAAGTTGTTCTTCCACCTTCCCATCACTAAGATCGTCTTGGTCCATGGGGTCATCATCAGATGTTTCATTCTGAAAAGTGATATCAGAAAAGGTATTCCAGTGAGAAATAATCATATTTAAAAGCAAAAGCAAATCAGACATTTAAAGTTTATGTCAATATTGCCTAGTGTCATAAGTACTGCATAATTACGCATCACTTTTCGTATGCTTAGAATTTCTTGGGTGAGTGGTGACATAACAAGAGTGTGAGACACTAACACTTCTAGTAGCACATATCATTGTTATGAGAACTGCAATGATCAATTTACTGATAAGACCACTACGGTACAGGTTCATTAGTTGGAGCAATGGGACATTGGTAGAAACACTGTCCATAACAAGCCGACCAAGAAGTAATAGAATGTCGTCTCGGCACTGACAAATGTTATACTACGTACAAAGAATCTGTTCAAAAGTCACAAGCAAATGCACAGCTATACAAAAACGAAACTTAATAAAGAAAAGAGTAAAAGCCCTAGTACACACAAGTTCTATAATAGCATAGTAGTTTAACACCGTTGTATTAAACAAAAGGTTCAAACCCACTTTTTGTTACATAATCACAACACTTCCAGAGGGCTTAAAGTTATAAATTAGTTCAAAGTGCTATTCATGACAATTCAGTCTGTTTGGACCAGCAAGCACTTCCAGAGGGTTTAAAGTTATAAACCAGTTCAAAGTGCTATTCCTGACTCGAGGTAAACTCTTCTATTAGCCTATCAACAACACACATCTGCAGGTTCAACAGAGTGTTATACGCAGTCAGAGTCAGCTGGTTGTTCTGTCATGTATGAGGTTCTGATGACTACTGCCCTGTTCTTTTTAACTGATTTACTTTCCTAAATTAGATTAAAACCGATGTTTTTGGTTTAGTTGTTACCTTTTATATCTATATAACCCCTTGGGAATGATATCGAAGCGTATATTACCGATAAAGCAGCAACTATTGCATCAGTAGTTAAAAGTTATCAATGTGAAAAGTTACGAACTGAACTACTGAATTGAGCTGAAGTGCTGAAGTGAATGGAACAGAAACGAATTGAGGTTACAGAATATCACGAGAAAAAAACAATGGGCCCCACGTTTCATATAAATATCTTGAGCATAAGAAGAATGACAACCTAGACTTCATATCCCTCACAGCTTTAGGAGTTGGTGGCTCTAACCAGTGACCACTTAATGTCTATGGCTCTCAATGAAGCCATCAAACCAGGAATACCAATGTATACAGTAACAATGTTTAAGGAAAAATCAACTAATATTATGTTAGCAGTAAACCAAGAAAAAGGTACAAAGTAACTAGAATCCCATTTTTTCGCAAATAGAGACCCATGATGCTACTTATAAGAAATCTCTAACTCAAATAAAAGAAGAAAGTGTATCGATGAGAAGAAAATATCAGCTCCTCCCAAGAGGTTAGGATGGATGATATAGGAATCCTTAATTCTGCTTATAAAGCTCCTCTTTTGCCATAGAAAAGAAGAAAGTGTATCGTTGAGAAGAAAAGATAAGCTCGCTTAACAAATGGCCCAAATTCTTATAATTTTGAAGGTAAATCATTGTAAGACCTTCAGCTGCTTGAGCCCAAAGGATAACTAGGAAATACACTCTTTCCTGGAGAAAATTAACTTATAGAGAGCATTCCTCTCTGCCTACATAACCAAGAGGATGGGGAAGACCATCATGGTGACAGCTTCTTATTTTCTCGAGATTTATCAAGTACGATGCCTAATGACCCCTTATTATGGGCATATTAAAATTGGAAATCCCTTACAAATAAAAAACTTCACCCCTTTTTGTTGGAATATAATCCACTTATGACTGCCAATGACCCCATTCTGTTTATAAAGTGAGGTAGGTCACACGGTCTAATGCATGACTTGTTTACAATCTCTCATGAAGTCAATTGTATTGTTAGCAAGTTATTCATAATATTAACTATCTGTGGTTTGTACATTACAAACAATATCCTCAACATCTATCGTGCAAACTAAAAGTGCATGACCAAGTTCACAAAAAGATTTGGAATTCTTCAAGAAAACCAGACATATTACCAGACTGAGAATATTATTATGTCATCCCACCTAAAGCATGACAATGAAAAATCGTGCAAAAGAAACCTATATAAGTATACCCCCCCCCCCTCTCTTCCTCCCAACAAAATTAAAAAGAGAAAAAAAAAGAGCTGGGTCCACATAAATGTTTCCAGTCCTAAAGAAATTTTTAACCTCCAAATAAAAGTTTCTCAAGGAGATGGACGAAGAGAGACGTAAGAGAAAGATCTAGTAAAGAAGATTTCAGGTATACGGCAAGGGATCAGTATTCCACACCCTTGTGTTGTTCCAAGTGCAATTTGAACAGAGTTTTCAAAAGTCAAGCAAAGAGAGAGAAAATAAAAGAGCTAGAAGATTGGACCACAGGAAACCTTGTATTTGACCACAGGAGCAGGAAAAACCAATAATTAAGAAATCTGAAGAGTTACTTAAGTTGATATCAGAGTCTGAGTCAGAAAGCTTGGAGGTAAAATAAACAATGAGGCCCGAGAAGACACAAACAGGGAAGATCATTTCCCATTATCATAACTAATAATTTGAATATCTACTGCTAATATCTAGAAGATCTGTCTAAAGACCATTTAATAACAGTCAGCATATCCTCCAAGCTATTCCACCATGTTTGGAGAAAGGGAAAAACAATGACCTTTATAGTCCATATTTTAATTTCTCAGAGTAGATGGTTAACTCAATTATATGGAAAGCTGCATTAGTATAAAGTGTTTGTACTTCTTATATTGTGAAATAGCAGTAAGTCGACACAATACTCGACACGATTTTCATTACAGGTCATTCGGAAACAGCCTCTCTGTGTTATAAGGGGAAAGATAGTGAACATTCGGAACAACTGCAGTATCTGCATGCTGAACAGTTTCATATAGGATAAGATGCTCCAAATAGCCACTACTTGATTGACCATTAGCCAAACAAAGATGCAAGCACAAGACACAGGTAGTAGAATTATATTTATATTTGGCCCAGTAGAATCACTCATGGAGATATAAGCTTATGTTAAGCAGATTCAGACTCAGATAGTTGCAGGATCCACCGCGAAAATACTATCTAAGAACGCAAGCAGGAAACTCTCAGAGACATGAAATGAGGTGTTAAGATAATACTTAGTTATATATGTGTGACTACAAGCAAATTGCATTGACTGATACATTGGTTTTTCCAGCAACAGATAACAGTTTTTAATTGTCTGGCAGAAAAACAGACTATATGACATTGGAGCACAAAACCAAGCAACTCCGAAAGAAACCCTATTTCAACTGCAGTGTGTCAAAATTACGACAAGCAACAAACGAAGGCAGAGTACACTAATATAGAAACATGGTGTAAGAATATGGTTTGACTTCAAAATTCTAATTTATTAGAAAGATAAAAGCTTCTAATCAAGAACCTACCTCAGAAGGTAATAGAAATCCACTGGGAACAGCAAAACAGTGCCGAAGGCAGTATTGCTCCCACATGCTAAGTCGTTTATCCAGAGCTGTTTGAATTGTACTGCGGATGTAATCAATACCCTACAATATCAAGAAAACATAATTCAGGACTTTAACTCATTGCACAAACAAATATTATGAAGTGTGAACTGATGTGAGAAGCAAAAAAGCAACAAGTATCCAGTTTGAACACGCTATAGTAACTAGAACATAAAACCAGTAAGTTCATCCATCATGGTCCAGGGAGTGCTTGAAGAAGTACCTCTGTGCAAAAACCATGTTGGAAAAACATAACTTTTTATGTGAGCATCCCCTTGCTATCTTCCAAAAGATACTCCAATATCAGTTCTTTCAGCCAGAGAAATCGAAAAGCACCATGAGTTCATTTGAATAAATCTACAAATTCCTAGTTATACCAGTCACTACAAGATGATACTGACTACCTTTTTTGTAAAACTTAAAGTCTGCAATCGCTAAAAGGATTCATACTTAAGGGCATCCAACTTCATTTTGTAGTAACAATTTGAATTGAAAAAGTGAACTCGGTCAGATAGCCAGATGCCAAACTGCCACACCAACCAAATCGATATCCATTTACTACTCATCTCGTCAATATCCATTTGCCACTCTCAAGCTCTAAACCTTACACTCAAATTCTATAGGTATACGTACCAATTCACCGCGAGGGTTAAAATCTTTATTGTCTCATTCTCCATGTGATGAATAACAATCCCAATGCACCTCCTAAACCCTCACCCACCCCTTAATCCCCCAACCCAACTAAAACTCTAGACTTTGACAATCACTTGAAGGACCGAGGAGCTGCAATTACTAGCCAAATATTTTAACACATAATCTAGTTGCAGGTAGGACCATAGTTCCTACACAAAACAGCTGCTTTTCTAAGCACTAAACCAATCCTAACCTTAACCAAATTGATGTGAATAATCCGAAGTTTGGGCGGTTCTTTTTTAATAGTCCCAACTTTGGATTATTCCCAGATAATCCCAACTAAGTCTCATTTTTTCAGCTAGTGGTCCCGAAATATCCGACCCTATTATCCGAACCTAAAATCCCCCCAAACCACCCAAAAGCCACCACAACTCACCCCTAAAACCCAAACCAACCTCACAAATCGCCAAAAACTTCCATCCACCCCTAGAAACACCTTAATATGGATCACTACCCTTGCTTCTTTC
>CAAKMY010047385.1:0-24955 GCA_901111285.1 Corrigiola litoralis | reverse complement strand
TGAAAAGTCAAATGCCAAGAATTGGTGGAAATAGAGGGAGTAAGATAGAAACTCTCTCCTCTTTTTATCAATGTGTGACACTCACATGTGACACTCTTATGGGTTGGGATTTTCACAGGTGATTTTGTCAACAACTGTTTTCCTCCACTCAACCACGTACGTCGATTATCTATTAAAAGCGAACCCATTCGCAGCAGTGTCAGTCATCCAGATTTGAGGTAGGGTTGTCGGGGTTGATCATCACGCTTGCGAAACGTGACGATTTACTATTCACAATTCAAAAGTATACTCCATGGTAAACGTGGTTGTAGACTCGTATGACACCATATTGCTAGCTAAAAAACCATATAAATACACATCGTCACAGTTGTTTTAGCCACACTGATCATCCAAGTAAAGGGCAATATGGATACCACCATCCTCTTCAAATGCTTAGCATTTTTCCTAGTAACATACTTAACCATCAAGCTCACCATACTACGTCCCAAGCACAAGAGCTTACCACCTAGCCCATTCCTATGCTTGCCCATCATAGGCCACCTCTACCTCTTCAAGAAGCCCCTACACCGCTCCTTAACCCGTCTCGCGACTCGCTACGGACCAATCGTTTACCTAAGGTTCGGGGTTCGCCCTGTGCTCGTCCTCTCCTCTCCGGAGGCGGTCGAGGAAGGCTTTGTCAAGAACAATGCCTTCGTCGACCGCCCCCAACTTCTCCCTGGTAAGTATAATGGTTACAACTATACCACCATGACGTGGGCACCATATGGACCCAGCTGGCTCAACCAGCGCCGCATTGCAGCCACTGAGATCTTCTCATCTCAGCAGCTGCAGACGTTGTATGGACAACGTGCCAACATTGTCCGGTCATTCATCCGTAGGGTGATGAAGGAGAGTGCGGAAAATGACAATGTCGTGGAGATGAAGTTTGCCATACTAAGGCTAGCTTTGGATAATATGCTGAGGATGTTAGTCGGGTGTAATAACCTGGAGAAGACAGAGGCCTCTAGGAGGTTCCTAGAGATTGTGGACGAGGGTTTTAGGCTTGGTGGCGCGACGAATATTGAAGATTTCTTGCCTGTTTTGAAGGTGTTTTGGGTGTTTTTTGAGTCCGCAGCTGACAGGTTAAGGAAGACGAAAGAAGAGAAGGATGTGTTCATGCAAGAGTTGATCGTAGAACATAAGGAGTTAGAGAAGGAGCAAAGGTTGTCCGACGAGAGGAAAAGAACAGTACTTCATGTCCTGTTGTGCTTGCAAAAGGGGGATCCGAAGACTTACTCTGATGAGATGATCCGAGGCTTCATTTTGGTACGCTTGTCTTTAGTCACATAAGTAGTACAGTACTATACTTGATTAGATACTTGAGTACGGAACTTTGCTTTGATCATACTCAAACCGTTTTACCCAAGTGGTATTGAGTGACACTATTTTTTTCACGACTTCCTCTAATGGAGTGATTTTCTTTCCTTGCAACAGACATTTATCCAAGCTGCCATTGATATTTCAGCATCCGCCATAGTATGGGCTCTTGCTCTCCTTCTGAACCATCCTAAAGCCTTAGAGAAGGCACAAGTCGAGATGGATGCGAATGTAGGACACAACCGTTTGGTGGAAGAATCTGACAAGGACAATCTTCCTTACCTTCAATGCATAATTAACGAAACACTTCGAATGTACCCTACAGGTCCATTAGGGCTACCTTATGAATCTAGGGCTGATTGTGAGGTGGGAGGATACCATGTGCCACGAGGCTCAATGGTCCTCTATAACTTGTGGGCTATTCACAATGATCCTAATATATGGGATGAGCCAAGAAAATTCATGCCAGAGAGGTTTGTGGGTATTGACTTGACGAAACTAGGATTTAAGTACATACCATTTGGTACTGGAAAAAGATCTTGCCCAGGAGAGAACTTGGCTCGTAAGATGGTTTGGTTGGCAGTAGCAACAATGGTTCAATGCTTTGAGTGGGAGAGAGTTGGTGAGGAATTAGTGGATATGACAGAAGGTAAAGGTGTCTCCTTAACAAAACTCAACCCTCTACACGCCAAGAGCCGCCCTCGCCCTTGCATGAAGAACGTCCTTTTTCAACTCTAATTTAGCGAGAACGTTTATTTGATATTCCTAATAATGAAAAAATTGGTATCTATGTTATCTTACAATAAAGAATCATGTTATCAATGTAGTATATGTAAGAACATAGAGAAATACATGATGGATTTTTTTTTTCTTATCATATTTACATCATGTAAGTGAACTTGATGTTATTCTTATATTTATCGGTGTGTAACCACTTCCCTCTGAAAGGTGTCATTTTATTTACATGCTCTGTAACGTAGTATGGTTTGGAAGACACAGACACAGTATACCATACACCAGACTCTCCTTTAATCCTCCACTGCTCTCATTGTGATTGTACAATGTATTGTTGTGCTTAGCAAGTGATAACGGATTGTGTAATTAGGATTAATAAGAAAAGGACAAGGACACAACAAAGAGAAACATGCAGAATTGAGATGTTTGTTTAGGAGTAGCATATCCGGCAATAAGCAAAGGTCTGATGATTCTGACTCTTAGAATGTTCATTTTGGCTCTGCCAACCATCTTTGCCTTGCGTACACCACATGGCAGAGCGGATACCACTTTGCATCACATAAATTTATGACAATTGAAGGACACTGACCAGTACCAAACTAAGAAATCTGAAATCTAATTACATAGAGATCAAAGATACATTCTCTTGTAAATCGATGACCATTTACAGTTACATTGGTACATATTTCAACTGAGTCTCTCTTTCCTAAGCCTTTCCATTTCCTTCACCATTTGCCAATGCTCCATAGATAGGCATGTCTCTCCAAAGCTCAATGACATAAGTCTACCCATTGTCAGCAGCCTGGAAGCATGAAAGTCTTAGTTCATGAACATTCAGAAAAGTGTGGTAGCGGAATATAAAGGGGGAGCTAGTAAATGAGAAACATGCTGCTAGACAGCTAGGGTAGAAAACTAACAAAACCGTTTCCCTACAAACCTGCTAAAATCTTGGCTCCCTAAACTCCGGTCTGCCTGCCTAGCTGCAACTAGATCATCTTCAACCACCTAGAAAGGAAGTTCATAACCAGCAAAGTAAATCTTATTGCATACAAATGAAGTATGGGTGGGCAGAACCCTCGAAATTAATGCATCTGAAGAAGCCCCTGAGGATAATGTCTACCTTTTGCATTTCCGGACTAATAGAATGTGACAGCGATCTCAGATTGGCCAGGTACCACCTCCAACCCTGCACTGTTGTTTCCTCTGCAGTATCCGAGGCGCCTGTTGATGAAGGCTGAAAAGGAAGAACTGAATCGGCTGGGAGTATATTGGATTTCCCGTCAGATAGAATGAGCAGCTGAACATCTGTTGCCATTGGCATTTTGTAGAACTGAAAATCATACTCGACCTGAAATCAATGTTGGAAAATGATGGGGCATGGCACAAAAGTACTGTTACGATATTTTTTCAAGGGTGATTTATGTTATTATGCAAAAAAAATATCGCAACCAAACCAAAATGAGTTTATACACCATTAATTTTGCTCATTACCTGCTGTAATTCCGTCAAGTTCTTCAGTGATCTCGCATTTTCAACTCCTATGGCGTTGAGTGTACCGGACTGCAACTGTGACTCGTCTATGATCAAGTGAGAACCTTCAGCTAGCTGGAGGACTCCAGACACCAATCTGCCATACAACCATATGAAGTGTAAAGAAAAAAGATATGTAGATGGGAAGTACACTAGTCTGGTATCTCAGTTAATATTAGATCCTTCACCAAGAATAAAAAATGGAAAATGATACTATTTTGAACCATAAATGTGCAAAGGAGAATACATACTTGTTTGTCTCATAGTCCTTCATCGGGCCAAGCACAACACTGTTAAGATAGTCAATTGTGAGAGGTATATGCCGTGTAAAAGGAAGCAGTTTCTTCATTGCAAGAATAAGAGGACTGCCAAAGACAGATGCAGTTTCCTTGCTAAATTGAGTTAGATTGAGGGAAAGCTTCCCAACAGCGACCGAATCAACTCTGGCATGAACCTGCATGTAGAGACAGTCAAATTCCCTGCTGGTAGCAAAATAATTAAAAGAAACAGAAAAATCTCATAGTGCAACAAACGATATTAAAGCATGTCAATCACAAAAGTCAGAAAACAATCATTGTGGAGGACGTCATGAGTCAGTGCTACAGAGCAAAACACTAACCTGAGATAATAGGTGCAATAACAAAAACTGAGCTGCCACTCCATCATTCCCAAGAACACCAGTGAGATGACTTAGCAAGCCTTCCCTTATTCCACGGATCAATGAAGAATGAGGCTGTAAACCACACATATTAGTTAAACACACAATAGACCAAAAGATGAGTGAAAGAAGAACTGTATATAACAATCAGGGAGGAAATAGCTAATTACTTCAGTCATGGATGAACCGTAAACGAAATCATGAACCCCTAGCTTCCTGTGTACTAGACAGTGGATACGTGGTATCTGCAAAATGAAAGTACGAGACTAGTTTAAACTAGCTAGCAATGCAAGCTGTTATAACGCATAACTGCATAAGCCCTTTGTTTGGAGCTAACTTTCTGGAGACACTGAAGTTAGTTTAATGTTAAGGTCAGAAAGCCAGTACTAAAACTTGTTTAGCATACTGAGGACATAGGTGAAAAATTCAGCAAATACTGAAAACTGGTAGCTATAAGAAAGGTAATAAGTACTGTTTCTGTTACTGTTTCAGTGCTGCTTGATAATTAAGTAGAAATGAGAACATAAGATCGGTAACTCAACCAAAATATTAAGGGGTTACTGTTACAGTAACTGATAGCAAGTAGAAAACAGACTAGCACAGACAGAAAGGTGGTTGCAAAATGCAAACCTTGCTTGGTGGCAGTTGTACCAATTCATCTTCACAAAGACTGCTTGACACCTGATCTGGCTCATCCTTGTTTACTTCTACCCCTGAATCATAACTCAGGATACCAATAAACTCAAAAATTTCATTTAGCTTTAGGTCAGACTCGGGGGAGTCATACACCTGCACACGGAAAAAGGTGTGACTACATGTCTAATGTTCCACGATAGATACACATTCCAAACTGCAAGTTAATTAGACAATAAAGAAGCATACCTTAACCAGACAAGGAAACGAATTTATATTAGAATCAGGTGGGCAGGAAAAGGAAGGGCTGGTTCCTCCATTTACCACGTCTACCTGCACCTCAGATGAGGGTGGGTGACCCTCTTCTCGCTGTCATTAGAAAATACAGATTGGAGATCAGAAATATTCCAAACACATGAACAGGGGAAAATATCAAAAGGAAGGTACTATGCTTAGGAAGGCATTCAAACTTTTAGATGAGCATTAAGTGACCACAAACTATGCCCCAAGTGTTCAAATTTCTTCAGGAGTTTGCAAGGATTCATAAAGTGATTACAAAGTATACACATTGTTGATAGTGTTATTCTTAACAGATTTGAGTACTTTGACACAACTATGTTGGAAACTGCAACAAGACTAGTCTCTAATCCGTATATAAGAAAGTCTTTCAGTCTCGCAATATTCAAGTCATATATTAACAAGGTCGTGGTGAAACTTAACAAGACACCTCCATATATTTACCAAAACCAAAATTACATAGACCTGACCTGAGGTAAACCAGATTCCCCCACCCCCACCAACAATTTAAAAAAAGATTCTCTGATGGATATGTGAAAAGGTTTCGCTCACCATCCGTTTAGTGCACGGAGGACTCTGTCCATCCTGGTTTGAGCCCTGCCAAGAGAAAACATCCATACCTTAGTCGAATACACATGTCAACAGAACAGCGAGAACGAGGCCAACTGCATGCATCTATCGTTGAATTTCAAGGCTAAAACAGTTACTATCTATAAAGCTATAAAATGCTACCAGAGTACCAGCACAAAATACTCCACACATCACACAGTAAATTTTTCTACTTGTGTATGACATTCATGCCTCATGCTCCTTCCTATGGCTATGACTAAACATCCTTCAGTTCAAGGAACAGTATAGTACACTTCCAAGCATATCAACTCTACCACAATTGCAATAGTTTCCTATCACAATGAGCTCAGTGCTCATATCTGACATTAGTCTCAAATGTTCTACAATTAACAGCTATCACAAGCATTCCCAAAACATCGAAAGCCTTACCGACTCCATAGGATCAATAGCCCCATCGTCGTCCCTCTGACGTTTCTCCCTTTGTTGCGATATCCAAGTCCTATGTTGATTCGTTAGATCTTCTGAAGCTTCTGCCCATGAATTCAGTCCTGGAACCTAAAAAGGTCACAATCGCACACCACATATCATAAGAAATGACATAAGAAGGCCTTCAATTTCCAGTCATAGTGTATAAAACATGGACATGGTCACCCCATTTAACAATTACAGACAACCATCATTTCCCTACATTCCACAAATACTATCCACATACCTAAATCATATAATGCCCTTTACTTAAGAATGTCACTAACTAAAATTCATAAAATGCACCCTTAAGCATGACCACCCTAAATGCCTGAATCATAGAATGCCATTCGCAAACCAAAGAAAAACAATTCTGATCATCTTACTTTCACATCATGTTAATTGAAATATATGTCACGAATTTTATGGCCAAAATTTAAGAAGCTTGAGTAAGATAAGAAATGAAAACTCACAGGGACACAGTAAAGCAACCGACGCTCCCACAACCGCATATCTGGTGACAAATCCACTTGAGCTTGCGAAAAATCGGAAAACTTGTTTGTTCTCCATGTACACCCATCCTTTACACATACACATATACAACTCCTCAGTCAATCCCAACAAAAAGAATAAATCCAACAAAAATCGGCAAGACATATTTCTTCCATCTGCCCCAAAATAATCATCCACATTTGACTCTTGAGGTCAAAAGCAATCGAATGTGGCCAACTAACTGGCGACATAGGGAGTACATATCTTATCAAATGTAGCCAATTACTTTAGAGCTTAATAATTACTACCTTGTAAGCACCAACATATAATTCAGCTCCGAGCATGTCCTGGACCATGGCCCGGACCCTAACCAGTGTGTTAGGTTGGATATACTTCACACTCGTCGCATTCAACACTGGTACCTACACACCAAAATGAAATGTTATAAATACCACTCCATAAATTAAAACAAAACATATACTACCTCTGTCCCAATTCCCAAAATAATTGTTTTTTTTTCGGGCACGTCCCAAAAAGTATAGGCCACTTTTCGTCTAGGGGCGGATCCAAGTTCTAAAAAGGGTAGCGATTCTATTATCTTTACTATAATTTTCTACCACCTTTGTGGACTTTTCTACCTTTTCTACCTCTTTCTACCAAATCTTATAAATTTGAGACGCTCGCTACTAGTTGTATCCGTACATATTAGTAGGGGCGGATCCAAATTCTAAAAATGTTAGCAATTACATTATTTATGCTATAACTTTCTACCAAATTTTATAAATTTGAGGCTCTCCCTACTAGTCATACCCGTACATATCCGTAGGGGCGAATCCAAAATCTAAAAATGATAGCGCGATTATATTATTTTGCTATAATTTCCTACCAATTTTTCTATCAAATTTTATAAATTTGAGGCGCTAGCTACTAGTTGTATCCGTACATATCAATAGGGGCTGATCCAAAATCCAAAAAGGGGTCACAATTCTATTATTTTCGCTATAATTTTCTACCCTTTTCTACCAAATTTTATAAATATGAGGGTAGCGTATCCCTACTAGTCGCATCCGCCCCCGCATAACGGACTAATATCCGAAATGCATACGCGGGGGCGAACAGTAAGGACTTATTCAAGCCGAACCCACCAGTGTTAAAACTCAGAGGGAGAGCTTTGCCACCTAGCGCGATATTTAAAACGAGGGGAGAAATACCTGAGAGAGGGCATTGGTATCAGAGAGGAAGTTGTTAAACAGATCAAAGGCCCCCCAGTCTTTGCCATGTGACGTGGCGGGGTCCAGGCCGGAGGATACGGCTTTCTCGAAGGTCAATCGGACGGCTCCCAGGGGGTTGGCCACGCAGTCGTAGGGTGGTCCCACCATTTTTAAGTTAGTTTGTGATGACGTGGCGTGTAGAGACTGAGTGAGAGTAGTGTTGTGTTGTGTTGTGTTGGGGTGGGAAGGAAATGATAGGGTGCGGCGAGGGACAGGGGGGGTTAAAGTAAGGTCGGGTTTTCCCGCCAATTTGGGAGTAGTGGGGTTTTCCCGCCATTTTTAGATTATACGCGTCGTATAGTGCCAGCTGGAGATGAGATGGGTATTTTATAGATGCATGGACCATGTACTCATGTATATACACATAGGGTTAAAAGAAATAAAATAGCAAATTACTATATTAACCCTTTTTTTTAACCCCATGTATATATGATACTCCATATACATGAGTATAGGATCCAATTTACCGTATTTTATGGGTTGGGACGTTGGATTGGGTGGTTTGGGTTGGGTTATCAAAGGCTTAAGGGTGTGATATTAAGACCATGTTTGGTGAGAAATTTTTAAGTAGAGAATGATTTTTTTTTTTTAAATAAGGTAGAGAATCATTTTTTTTTTTTTTTTGTTGAAATAAGGTAGAGAATCAATTTTTTGTTGTTGAGATAAGGTAGAGAATCAAAATGATATCAAGATATAAAGTAAGTTTGGGAAATTTATATAATAATTTAAAACATAAGTTTGATTTAAAAATATTTAAACTTTTTTTGGTGAGAACATTAACCTTAATTGTAATTTAGTTTGATTGCACTTTTAGTGAAAGTTGTAGGGTTGATTTGCTCCAATTGAAAGTTAAGGGTCTTCATTACACATAGTGATAGAGTCTTTTGGTTTAGTTGCTACTTTCGCGCATCCCCAATACCCCCTCTCACATAAATCTTCTATCTCCTTTTTGTAAAATTAAGAAATTGCATTCATAGTTTTTAGGAAGCCAATTTTAGAGCATTTTCTTCCAAGGGTACAAGATTTTGCTCATACCCCCCATTCTACCATATACTGATATTTGCAAAATTTGAGTATAAAGAGTCTTGTAATAAAGCCATTAAATTTAAAGTTGGACGATTATGAAATAGTCGTTTTCGACTCAATGACAAAATATGCGGCAAAACGGGACGGATTGCAGATTGTAAGTTACAACTCGTTTCATAATAATTTGTCTTTTTTGTTTCATGACCTTGACTTAGTCATGAAATTTCCGTTTCATTAAAGACACAACCCATAATCACACATTTTAAGTCGTGACCCACTTAAACAACTAGTCTTGGAGGAGACAGTTTACTTTTATCTTAAAAGTAGATCAAACCATACTTGCCCAATAAAGACATATAAATATATGACTTAATTTAGGCTTTTAAGAGCTTAAAAAAAGTTAGCTTGTAATAAGATAAAAATAGACGGTCTTTTCTAATAAATTGTGCTCGATTACTTAAGACAACAAGCCCACACAAAAAAGCAAGCCAGCCCACAAAAAGTGGCCTCCTCCTCAAGAAAACAAGTAGACCAACACTCTATTAAATAGCACAAATAAATTGCAAGCTATACATAGAAAAGTAACATCACACCCACATTTTTCCAATTAATCCACTACTGTAAGTATTATTATTCCTAAATTAATTAATCTCCCATTATTAAATCTAGGGTTTAAGTTTTTTTTTTTTGTCATTTGTTTTTAATATATGTTTTGTTTTATGAAGTGAGCTTGAATCTACTGATCTAAGTCCATTTTCTGATTAATTCAATAATTTTGCTCTTTTTATTTTTCTGGGTATTATTATCTATACTTTAGTTTAGTTAATTTTTGGGTTTCGGTTGTTTTTGATGACTGATTGATTGTGGTTTTGTAATTTATGTTTTTTTAGGGCAAAACCCCAATTTTGTTTTCATGAATTTTGGGTTCATTATGGTGTTATATTGGTTTGATTCACAATTGGTTTGATTATTTGAATACCCTTTAGCTAAAGATGATATCTTGAACAAAACTTGAGTGTTAAACAGTGATGTGAACTTATTATGGTGGTTTTTTAAGAAAAGATGGCATTTTGGGGGTAAAATTGGGTATTTCTTAGTATGTTTATCAGTTGGATTGACTGAAATTGTGTACATTTGAATTCTGTTAAGTTGTCCCGCGGTATCATGGCCTATGAACATTTGGAGCCAGCTAGTAGCGAGGGGTATTGTTCGCTACCCCCCTAATTTATAGAAGTTGGTAGAAAAGATGCAAATTATGGCAATGAAATAGTTCGCTACACCGTTTTTTAATCTTGGATCCGCCCCGTGATACAATGTTGTGCATCATTGTGTACAAGAACGAATCTTAGAGTTTTGTTCTTCTATTGTATAAATGGCATTTGGGTTGTTAGCTTTTTGGCTTTGCTTTAGGCTCCGTTTGGTTTAGGAGGAAATAACTTTAGTAGAAGGATGTTTTCTACATAATATATTCCAAGGTAAAATAGAATTATAAATTATGGAATTGTTGTAGGAATTCGAATTGCCTACATGAGTTGTGTAAGAGGGAAAGGGAGTCTAGAGGAAGAGATCAGAGAGACAGAGTATAGGGAAAGGAAATGGAGTCCTTCCGTGTGGAGAGAAGGTAAACGGGCCTATTACCAAACAAGGAATTTATGCTGTAATGATCTCTACCTCGACCTTCTACTTTGCTGAGAGATTATCTAGGGGTAAAGCTTCGTAAAGCTTGGGCCTTTGTAAACCCTGCATTAGGTAGAATCCATATTGTGTGGTGGTGCGAGTTGCTGTTTGCCCTAGGTCTCTTATGAAAGACAGGATGATTCTTTATGTATTGTGCTTATGTTGATGAATGATGAGGGTTTTCTTAAAGAGTTATTGTGTACATATGTTAGTTGAGATTGTTGATTATATTTTGGTTTTGTTAATGGCAGTAGAATATGTCTCGGAGGTATGATAGCCGCACGACAATCTTTTCGCCTGAAGGTCGGCTCTATCAGGTGGAGTATGCCATGGAGGCTATTGGGAATGCTGGAAGTGCCATAGGGATTTTGGCTGTAGATGGTGTTGTTTTAATTGGTGAGAAGAAGGTTACTTCCAAGCTTCTTCAGACCTCCACCTCTAGTGAGAAGATGTACAAGATTGACGATCATGTAGCTTGTGCAGTCGCTGGTATCATGTCTGATGCTAATATCCTTCTCAACACAGCTAGGGTCCAAGCTCAGCGTTACACTTTCTCATACCAAGAGCCTATGCCTGTTGAGCAGCTGGTTCAATCCCTTTGTGATACCAAGCAAGGTTACACGCAGTTTGGTGGGCTTCGCCCTTTTGGTGTTTCTTTCCTGTTTGCTGGGTGGGACAAGAACTACGGCTTCCAACTTTACATGAGTGACCCAAGTGGCAATTATGCTGGATGGAAAGCTACTGCAATTGGAGCTAACAATCAAGCCGCACAGTCAATGCTCAAGCAGGACTACAAGGACGATATTACCCGGGAAGATGCTGTTCAGCTTGCATTGAAGGTCCTCAGCAAGACTATGGACAGCACAAGCCTCACCTATGAGAAGCTCGAATTGTCCGAGGTTTTCCTTACACCTGCCGGAAAGGTCAAGTACCAGGTACACTCTCCAGAATCACTGAACAAGTTGTTGGCCAAGTCTGGATTGGCTCAACCTGCTGCAGAAGACTCTTAGGTTATTATATCTCAAGTCTGATTCATGTTTTCCAGATCCCTTCACTTCATCAAATATTGTAATGCACTAATGTTAGATATGACTTGCTTCTTTCTTACATCTTCGCCTTGTGCTGAACTTTGAAGATGAAAAAGGGTGTATTCTCCCCAGTCCCCCAGTAGTTGTTTTACGATGTGAGATTCTGTTGTTTTCTGGTTGATCAAATTGATGTTTGATAATGTTGGTTTAACTAGTTATTTAGGCTTTTCATTGGCTTGATTTTTCTACATTTTCTTGCTTGTTTATCTTCTGCAATTACTGGAAGCATAAGATGATTGTTGCGAGTTTGCTGTTCTGTTACTCAATCTGAACCCTGCTCTTTGTCGTAGTTAGCATACCATGACCTTCTAAGGACTGTACTTAGATATACCGTTGAATTAGGTAGTGTTTGTTCCTTTTTTCTTGGGACCCTTTGGACAAGCCTAGTCTTACATCTACCATACTAAGGCTGTAGCCTGTTGGTTACTTGGTTTCAAAACTCTAAATCTACCTACACTAAAATTACAAACATTGGACATATAGTACGCATGGGATGACACGAACCTTTTCCTAGGACTAGGAGATTCGGACGTAAATCTGATGGACTCTGCAGATGCAACTTGGTGGAGCTTCCAATTTGTTCCCACAATGCCTGCAAGACAAAAGTCCATTGGTATAGCTATGCCTAATGTCTCAAATCCCTCAGGGCCGTCTGCCACGAACTAGAAATCAAGTTTATGTTTTCTTATTTTGTGGACATGGTGTTGGAAATCTGTATAGGATGACTAAACTCTGCAGAGATGGCGGGAGCAAACTGTCGAACATGTGTTGGTTAGTCATGTCATGTATTGTCCTTATGAGCAACCTGTAATGCAAGTCTTGTGGTCTTAAATGGCTTGGTCTCTGGAAGCCATTGCTTCTGTCGAGTCCAGATGGCAGGGGGGTCCTGTTGGAATTTTTGTTGCAGAGTTAGAAACCTGAATCTGCATAAAAGAATGCCTGGATCTGCATCCCTGGTGGCTGTCAGAACTTGCAGTGTAAACGCTCTCCTTTCTGAACTCATTTCTTACTGGTGACTGAATTTGGCCATCTTTGCTGCTACATGCTAGTCTAGTTGAAGCATTAGTTGTGTCATTGAATATAGTCTTAGTTGAGATTAATTGTGTAAGGTTTACTTGCAAGCTTAACAGAAAACTTGTTGCCCCCTACCTTTTGCTTCTGAAAGCTTATAAGGGATTCAGAATGATCATCTCAGTGGTAATTCTTGTCCACAAAGTTATTGCTTTGGATGTCAGGTGTTATAATGGGAAATGCTGATTAGTAGTTACTTTTTTATTTTTTTTGTCTTCGGAGGATTCCTCTAGTTTGCTAAGGCTACCCATACTAGATAGAGTATGTTGTTTAGAGTATTCTATCTGTTTTTCTCCTAGTGTCTGGGAAATTCCTCATTGTCCTGCCTAAAATCAACCACATTTCAGTTGTTTATTTATATGAAATAGAGTACTCAATATTCTTGTTCCGGTCCTTTCTTCTGCTGAATCTGCATCCTCTCAAGGCATTGAATTTGCACCACTTTCGAACATTCACCAATGTTTTCATTTTCCGGTCTTGTTCTATTACTCATTGACATGATGGAGGAGTGGAAGAAACAAACTGAGACAACTTCTTCAGCAATTGGATTCTTTTCTTTTCTCATTTCTTGTAAATAAGAGCAGAGCTAGGACATTGAGTGGGTAGGACAATAGGAACTCACTAGATTTACTTAAAAGTAAGTAGGTACGAAATTACATACAAGAGTATATTGCTTTGGTATATAACATCAAAAAGATTTTAGGAGCCAAGGCTTTGCAGCTTCCTGTTTCCTATCTAAAGAAGAGATTAGTGAAGAAGTTCCCGGATTTCTTCTTCTCAAGGCAAGCAACATGAACATAATTCCCAAAGTTGTCCTTTTGTCTTGCTTCACCTGCTGTATCTTTCTTGCACACTTTGCAGGTTTTGTCTACCCATCCTTCCTCCACATATTCCCCGTCCACTGTGACACAAGTGAAACACCAAGAGAAAAATTAACCTTCGGAACTTTTCAACCTTCATATGAATGGGAGCAGAAGAAGCCACATTGAAATATTGACAATTTTCTAGAGTGCAGCTTTGCACTTACCTTCAACATAAGACTTGAAGAAATCCTTGTATGTTCCTCCGATCTTCCTCCGAAGAGCTCCATACTGTTGAAAGAGTGCAAACAGCTTAGAAGCGAAGCACGAACAGGAGCAATATCACATGTATGCAGCTTTACGTTTGTATAAAGAGATGTACATATCGAAGCTAAACCAAGAATAGTACCTGCGCCCTACTCATGCGGCCACCCGACTGAGTGGCGTCTCTAGCATCCTCAAGAAGTTCAGCATCCTCGACTGACCTTACTTGAGCAAAATCTAAGGCGTCGGTCACGCTTGTGAACAAAGACTGCTTACTTTTCTTTGGCTCCTCCTTGTCACCCTTGTCTTCATTCTTTGCTGAGACTACTCGCAATCTATAGCTGCCTCCATAACTATGTCTGCTTGTAGGCTGAGGAGCTAGTGATGGTTGAAGGAGCCCATTTTGCGAAGATGATAGAGGCAAGGTCCTAAATCCCATATTGATTGCCTCCCACATGAGAATGGGATGACATTGATAAGAGTATATATATGAATGAGAGTACTATTCAAGATGTTCAAGTGGTGGATTTTTGTGGGGCTTCCAAGTTACGGTGCTGGATGACAAAAGCCACATACTAGAATCACTAGATACCACTCAGTAATTCTGGTGATGAGAGATAGAATACGTGGCTCTTTAGGCTGCTAGTGAAGTGAGAGGTTTTGCTTTAGATTCTTTGTGTGCCATAAATTTTGTATGTCTACAAAAGGTCTGAAGTTTGATTAAGCCTCTGAATCTTAGTTGTTCCCCTTGACTAAATAAGAACGTCTTCTTGTGGTTAGCGGTTAGCCTTTAGTCTAAGATAAATAACTAAATAAGAATCCGTATTGCTAACCTCTGAATTAGCTCATATTACTTATTGAAACTGAAGCATCTCGTGTCTTTTCATTTTGTTTCTATTATAATTGTAGTGTTCATTACTTTTCTGTAGGTTCACTACCATCGCATAGAGTGATAACTTTCTTTACGAATTTAGTTTGTCTAAATGAATTGTCTCACTAATTTTCAATCGACCATATAAAAATGAACTTACACCTTTGATACTTTTTTTTTTTTTTTTTCATTTTTTAGGTACGATCTCCATTGATACTCTTTAGTTTTCACTCTTGAGCTCTTGGCCAACTTCATTAAGATATAACTAGTTAACTTACGATATCTCAAATTCTTTACTTGATCCAAAAACACCCATTAGATTTTCCGGTAGCCACCTATTTCTGAGGTGAATAGTCCTTAACTGGACTGTACCTGAACTCATGCTTTCTGTCTGTACAAAATATGCTCTTAAAATTGCATTTTCTTCAGCTTCCCGTTACGGCAATGCAAAAAGAGCAACCTCTGGTCTCTACCTCCCTCTTGTATACAAAACCTTCTGAATTTTATACTAAATACATTAGATAAACTCTTAAACAACATAGACCATGCCAACCTCAAGGAGGGACACTGGTGGCACCCGGAGTGCAACATCTGGTCCCCTGCAGTTCATTCTGAGAAAATTGTACCCAAAATTAATGGCAATTCTCTTAAGAAAAGATGACCCTTGCTTAGCTCTGACATGGGAGTGGCCGATAATAAATGCAGTTCCAGCCTGCTGAGCAGCCCATAGATCCTCCAGTTCTTGATGCAACTCGACTTCTCTGTCATCACATGTTGACATTTCATCAGCAAATCTTACTTGACGTTTCATAGGCTCCATCTCCATGATATCCGCTACGCTTTCAACTGTTGGCAAGCCAATGGAGACACTAGCTGGTTGTGGGTTTTCATCAATCTCATAAGGAAGTTCACGATGGAATCTGATGGTCCCGATAACAGACAATCGACAATCATTTGATTCATAAGGCTGGGACTGATCATATTCTATAGATGGTGACTCCACCCCTTGGGTCCTCCTCGCCCAGTCATAACGGATGAAAGCTTCCAACTTGGCAGCAAGCTCAGATTCAAAGGAATCCACGTCTTGGTGGACATCCCGGTACCCGTATCGAACTATGCAGCGGTAGGATCGGTGGGTTGAGGGCCCAACACGGCCTATGAGGTACCTTTCAGCTGGGGGTACATAGGGAACGGGCACAGACTTAACACACACAAAGACCAATATCTTGTGGAATGCTGGGAGGTTGGTGACAAAGCGAGAAAAGTTGGCAGGGATGCCTGAAGTGAGATCAGTAAAGACCATGCCAATGCCTGGGACCCTTGAGATTCCCAGGCTCGGGCCTAAAGCTAGGAGCCATTCCAATGAGACTTTGTTGTGGAGGTCAAATTCATATTTCTTGATGGTGGCATAGTGCCACACATACATGATGGTCATGAGAATGAGGGCTAGGAGGATTGGAAGCCAGGCGCCCTCAGTAAATTTCACCAGAGAGGCTGAGAAATAGAGTATCTCAATGGAGCCAAAGAATAGAAGGAAACATAAAGCCAGCATGGGAGGTTTATGCCAGCATAGAACAATGACTAAGGACATTAAGCATGTCGTCACCAGCATCACTGTCATTACTGCTAAGCCTGCAGTGCAGATGAAAACACAACTTTTCAATTTTATTTGTCACCACAATTTTCATAGAATGTTAAGGAAAAACACAATAATACAGTAACAAATAAAAATGGATAAAGGCGCTTAGGAGAGAGCTCATGAGATGAAAGAACCTGATGCATTTCCTAAGTGTTTTGTATCTCTGAATCCAATTGTAACTGCAATACAGAGAATCATCAGTATCCAATTGATCTCCGGAATATAGATCTGGCCGTGAATCTTCTCCGATGTATGAACGACTTTGACTCGAGGGAAGCAACCCAGCGATTGACTCTGATTAATGATGGAGAATGTCCCACTTATGATTGCTTGACTCCCCACAACTGAAGCAAGAACTGCAACCACCAGCACTGGCCACTTGACCTTTTCTGCAACCATCAGTTTCAGGAGTCAATTTCCTTCTCCTTAAATGAGGCAAGTTCAAAAATCCAATTACCCCATAAAATGCAACGTGGACAAATTTTTTAGGTTATGGCTTATTAAATGGTCAAGTAAAGAATACCATAGTAATTTCCTAACACATACATATATTGCTGACCAGGATTGCTACATCAAATTGAATAGACTTCAGACATGACAGCAATGGCTAGTGTGATGGTATGACATAGTGTTCACAATTAGTGACTCCCTGATACAAGGCAAACCATTACTTGGGAACTACATGGATTTCCTTGCATGATAAGTAAGCATAACAACAACAAACACTGTTTCCATGATTTATGTTCAGCAATCATTGACATCAAACACAAAAAAGCTGGAATATAGGGGTACCTGGAACATAGAGGTAAAAACTAATTCCATCTACGTTTTGGTGATGCTTTGACAAATAAGCTGCTTGACCCATATAGGCCAGTATGAGTGAGGGATAGACTAGAAAACTGAAAGCAATCTGCAACAAACAAACAGTCAGGATTCCTGCTCGGAGAATAAGCACACACAAAATGGAACTCTAGTAGAAATTACTGTACACTATTCAACCATAGAACGGACTCTGGACATTACCTGAATGGCCATGTAGGAGAAGTGTCCTAGATCAGCAAACATTGCCTCAGAACCTGCAAACACAAAGGTCACAATATTGAGTTATGCAATAAAAGACAGCACTTTGTTCACATAGTAGTGAGAACAGGCTCAAGAGCAGGAGCGGGTCAAATATTAGAAAATTGGGGTAGCGACCTATATTATCTTGCTATAATTTTCTATCTTTTCTACTATTTCTACCATTTTATACCAAATTTAGGGTAGCGTATGCCACCTCTCGCTACTAGTTGTGTCCGCCCTTGCTCAAAAGGCCACAAGGCACATAATATTACTGAAAACAATTTTAGGGATTTGTACAAGCCAACTGTAGAGCATATTAACCAGACACAAAAATGACATGTTCACAGTATAAGTTCTATGGAAAAGACATTATCTAGCAACAAATTTCCAAAACCCCATAATGTAAAAATGTTCAAGTTTGATACTTCCAGCCCATGCAACTTTCTTTAATTCTTTCGTTTTCTAGGAATTTTGCATGGCAATGCTTTGCCTTATTTGATTGACAAGATGGGTATATCTAATACAAGAAACAGAATTTTCAGATTCTCACAGCTTCTGTCTAACTCACGGATTACCTACTACTAAAAGCTAAACGGCTAACAAACTCAAGGGAAGTCAAATCTTATTAGGATTTGCGCGCAAATTTCTAAATGGGCAGACAAAAGACAGAAGTGGACTAGACAAAACTAAAATGATTGTAGACACAGTTTTATGAGAGCACAAAGTTCCATTTTCACCTGTGATGCACAGCAAGACCCCTCCTAGAGACATCCATCCGCTTATTCTGGTCTTCTTCAAAAACTTGTACATGTAATATGGTGAAATAGCTTCATAAACACGAGGATTCCAATGAAAGATGTTATACAACCCTAGAGCGCTTATGCATAGCAGCCAGATCAAAACAACTGGTGCAAAGTAGAATCCAACTCGATGTGTGCCATAGTGTTGCAGAGCGAAGAGGCAGACCAAAATGAAGCATGTAATAGGAACCACAGCATCTGCAAATAAGGCATATCATTATGAAAATGTACCAAAAGTCAACCAGAAATAGAAAAGCTGGCTGTTGAGATGTCTGCATATATATTACATGCCTTTCAAGTGCTAGTGTTCACCAAAACCCCAACCCTGATACTTGAAACACACACTTGGATATTATAGGATGGAAGTAAAACTCAAACTACAGCTGGAGTACTTTCACAATTCAAAATTTCGGATATTTACATGATTATATTCAGTGCAAAGGTGCTCAGCGTTTAAAATAAAGCAGCTCACCATTAAGTCCATATCCACCACTGAGTATGTGGTAGTCTGTATACACATAATCATTGCTCAAACTAGCACAAAACTAATGCTAATCCTAACAGAAAAAGAAGCAAAGGGGCAGTGAAAGATACCATACATTTTCCTTTTGGTTCCTGATTTCTAAATAGATTGACATACAAGTGAAATATATTCCTACCTTCAAAAAAAAAAAAAAGTGAAATATTTTCCTGTCTCATCTATTGTCATGCAAAGATGGAGCTGTTGTCTAGCTTGGGAAAATGCAAACCTTACACTTTGTCATGATTTAAACAACAATGATGTTATTTGGTGTTGCTGGCTATAATGTGCTGTGAACTACTAAACCTGTCCTAACTCCTAAATCATCAATCTTATTGTATCATATGTCCCAAAGTGTCATCTTTTCTACAATGGTAACTTGCTCTCTACCAAAAACCGTCACTATTGAATACCTCTCCAAATTACCCCCAACTGCAGCTTATTGATTGATCACAATCTTGGGCCTCTGATGAGGAACAGTACAAGGTTTTTATGAGGAACTACTTAGTTCACTATGTGGGTACTGGTGTTTTGTATGACGAACTAATTTCAGTTCTTTAGACAAACAAAGATGGTGGGTCTGTATCACTAGGGAACTTAAGCTATCTGTTTACCTTTCTATCCAATTATATTCATTCTAAGAGGTTTATATTTCAATTTTATGTTCCTTGAATTATGGCTGGTCCTTTTTGTTAGTTGCCTCCTCATTCTGAAAGTTCCCAAAAAAGGAAATACTTAATCTTTAATCCTGGCCCCAATTCTTGCTCTCAAATGCAGACATTATAGAAAGTAAGAGCTTATACTGTGTTGAGTTGCCGACCACATGTTGGAAAGAAAAGAAATCTCTTCACTAGTGGACCACATGGTAGGTGGACAAGTTTTTCAAGCAGTCTTTATCAACATCTTAAAAGCCTATATTTTAAGCCAAATCTCCAGTAAGCAGTCTACCTAAAAAGAGGCCATCAGGACCTTCGTAAAATATAACATAATAACAATAACAAAGAAATTACATGGAAGTCTGGAGCAACGGTGATTCTGCTGCGGGCTGCACCAATCTAACACAGTTTAATACTCCTAGGTACTAATCACAGTGGGGCCACTGAAATCCGGTTTTGATGACTAACAAGCCTAAAATAACTTCTCACAGAAAAATGGAAACAATAAGTGCTGCTATATACCAATGTTTTCATCAAGGATAACATCAGAATGGTTTCAGTTTCATAATGCTGCCCTTAACGAATTTCTAGGGTCTAAGTGACATTTATTCAGAAAAAAAAAAAAAAGAAGTGAGTAAAGCGTCAATATCAAGCATCATAGTTTGCACAGTGTCAGGCATAGAAATCCATTAACATTAACGAATCAAAGTATGATCACTAAATCAATTAAAGCTTCAATTATATAGCTAGTGCTTAATGAGCAAAACCAGAGCTGCAGTCTGCAGAGGAGACCAGAAGGCTTACATTGGTGATGTTCATGGGACATCAGAGACTCTAGGCCCGATACAGCAGTGAAAACTACACAAAAGAAACACACAACATCAGTAAGAAAAGGTTGAGGATTGATGGAGGAATCACGGCTCCGTTTGGTTGGATAAAAAAAAAATAATTCATCAATGCAACATTGTCTTTTCATAAGTCCTTTTCGGAACATAATCAACTATTAAGAGACACCCCAAGTACTTTCAGGGTTTATCCCTTGATACTTGTCTGAACAGACTGGTTAAGCTCTATGACACAATCCTCTAAGTAAAAACACTTCAAAAACATCTCTGTCCAACCAAACAAAAGCCATAAACTCGAAAAGATGAAAACATGTTCAGGAAGCCGAAAGTTTACCAGAAATTGCAGGAGTAAGGAGTCCATCTCCAACAACCATACAAGTGCCAAGAAGAACCAACACTAACAATGCAGTATGCAAGCCCTTATGCTTCTCAAGCACTCTTTTAACCTTTGAGGTGCTATTAGCCTCTGGAGGATGCTCCAGCTTATATGTTGACACATCTTCATCAGATGCCTGCCTGTTTGGCACAAGGCTCACTTTGGCATGCCTACATATCAGGGAATAGAGGGCAAATGTTCCACCTGAAACAGTTTATCAACAACAGAACTACTTTAAACTTTCCACAAGCAACAAAATTGGTCCAAAAACTAAACAATAAACCACATCTCAAGTAATACAACTAACTAAATACTTACCCTCTCCATTGTCATCTGCTCTCAGAACAATGAACACATACTTGAACAAAGGCAGCAGAGTAAGAGTCCAAAAGACAAATGAAAGGACACCATAAATTTCCTCATTTGATTCAGAATGCTGAATGTCTTCTGCAAATGTGCTCTTAAACACATACAAAGGGGAGATACTCAAGTCCCCATACACTACTCCAAGGCTCTGATATGCTAATATCAAAGCTGTTTTCCAAGATTTATCCTACCAAATATGCATAAACACAAAGAACCCTCAATTAGAAACTCATAACAACTAGTATACTTTACAAAAACTACAGCTCAATCAACTGAAACAGAAAGGAAATGCATATGTGAGCTGGAAATGGAAAAAATTGACACACCTTGGTGGAGCCCCAGCATTTGCCATGACTAAGATCCATCTTTACTGAGCATAAATCTTCCAACCTATAAAAAGGAATTCACACAAAGCTTTATATAGTAAAGACTATATATTTGAGTGTGATTCTGCTCTTACAACACAATCAAGGAATCAAGATGCATTCTTGGAAACACCCAGTTGAGAATGACACCCACATCATCCACTTCTCACTTCACTTTGGCAAAACAATATTAAAAGAACAAGTCTTTTTCAGATACAATTAGTGAACTTTATGGGGAACCCACATGCCATCATCTACTTTAACATCATTCTGAACAACATGGTGACTGCATTCTGAGCAAGCATATCTGTGATAACAAGATTATATTCCTCATATTCATATAGTAATATAATACGCCTACATAAGGATATGATTCTGAATCCCAAGTGATATTCATTATACATTGGGAGTTACAAAATTCTAGTATATCTTTATTGACATAACGGCTACGGTTCCATATTAACATAAAAATAATATACATAGTAAAATGTTACACCATACTATAATGGTCCATATACTAAATCCTATAACTATAGACCATATAAAATGTCTTACCAAGTGACAAAGTTGTGGTGTTGTGAGCGAATTGGTAAGCTAAAAAGTTTTGCAGTTTTAACAGTGAAAGAAAGAAAGAATGAAAGAAAGATTGTTTGTCCAAATGATTTATGATGATGGAATGTTCATTATCATATGACGCCAGAAATATATTGGCAGTAACACAATCACGTGAGCTAACGACAGTTGCAATAACTAATGCTATCATACCAAAAGAGCCCACCAATTATAATGCACATTTATTTCCCCCAGCTATCTATCTATTCTACTATCTTAAGATTAGGTACCGTCCTAAATTATGTGTTCTAATTACATAAAAAACAATCTGATTAGCCAAACTACATCCTAACTAGAAAGTAGAAACTAGTAGTCACTTCCTTTTAGACACTATGTTTAAAAAAACTCAATGTTAGGAAAAATGTACACATGTCTCAAGAGATATATTGGACGTAATCTAATTTCGTACCTCATAGAAATAAGGCGGGGAATATAAATCAATTTTCACTTATATATGTTCATTTAATAATGTATTTAACTTGCATTGCTCATAGTAGGAGTAATCATGTTGTGGGAAATGCAAGTTTTGAGATTGATGAATTTAAAAAAGAAATTCTCCACAAAAATGGGTAACTCAACTACTAGTACAGTTCTACCAGCTTGCTTAAGTTAGAAAGGCCATGTGCAAGTGGCTATGAGTTTCAAGTGTATGTGTCCTTTGCCCCTATTAGTAACCACCCATATGTTTATCAATTTTTTATTTTTCAACCAACACCCCATATGAAAGAGTATTGTCGAACATGTATAACCATCCAATTAATAGTAGACGTGTAGTTTGGGTTTTGGCAAAGATTGTGTTGATCAGTTATTAATTAGCTATTTAGCTTCACAAACACAAGTGTTAGGAGTAAGATATTAATATACAACAGCAGCCCAAGCGTAACATTCCCTACCTATGATCTTTTGACTAATATATACATCGTACCTGATCTTAACCACTAGTAATCTAGCTAGGACCACATAATTTAAGTTGCCAACATTTGTTATTAGCGCCCATAGGAATATTCACCATGCATGAAATTTCTAAAAAGAATGTAAAAAACGTGGGTATAGTTTGTTACTCCACTTTAGTCATTCAAGGAAATGCCTTGTAGCAATATAACTACAAAAACAATCAGAAAGATGACATGCAGTAACGTTCCCATTTTTGCTGGCTTTCCTATTGCGTTCAGAATTCTTAAACTTTCAATCAACGTAGACAAAGACTAACAGTCAACAGAATAAATGAACTTCATGCAAATGAGTAGCCATATAAAACAATGTGTTAGTGTGATACTACTAGAAAAGGGAAAAAGAGCAAAAAAAAGGTAACATACCAATTAACAAGACTAGCTTAAAAGCCGAGAAAAGTAGAGCAATAGAATTGGCAAGATTGAAGAGAGAGAAGAGTTTGGAGAAAAATGGTGATGGGCAAACCATGTGAGTTTCCATCATCCATGCATTCCCAAGTGTAGAGGCAACCATGCTCTTTTTCTGTCCCACTTACACTAACGCTCTTTATATTTGATCTATTTTTTTGGTGCCTTTTCAAATGCTCTTTTTTAAGTAAAGCTTTCGGTTTTTTCAGTTTGGTCTAACATTTTGTGGCTTTTCCTTCTTACAGTTGATCAGTTACCAGTAAGCACCGCAAATCTTTGTTTTTAAAGCCTTAATCATGCAACTTGATGTGTAGTATTACCTAAAGTCACAACTTAGCACCAAATATTCATCACTTTTCAACAATCTATGTGAATCTTCGGGTCCACTTTATATATCTTGATGCTGATCAACGCATATCTTTGAACTACTCGGACAGATTTAAGTGTTATAAACTGAAAAGCTACTTGATTTCTTTACTCGTTTTCCCACCTTAATTAGAAGAGGTCGATATGAATTTGTGGTAGCTAGGTAAGTGCTTGGTTTGTTCATTTGTGAATGTGTATGCAATTTAGAAGTAACTAGTACGTAATCGATTATAACTAGATATCAAGGCAAATATGTCCAAAGACAGTATCGTGCCCTACTATGATTATTGGAACTTCTTTGGTCCTTACCTGCTAAACTAAAACTAATAAAATGAGTTAAACAAAAGAACACTCATTCTACTTGATGACTCAAACATGCATTGATGTTGTCATTGCAAACGTCCTTTAATGAGTACAAACATACAATATACTTGCGTAAGGAGAAAAATTAACGAGGAATTATAAACATACAAGGATAAGATCATTACTCTTTCCCCTTTTACTTCTCGACAAACAAATGCATCTTTTCTTTCGGCTTTGTTTAACTTTTTTTTTTAATTTTAAATCCCTCTTAATTATTTACGGGTACAATATGTCATATTACATGAAATTTTCTCGTTATAATTTAATGAACACCTACAAAGAGCCCTTTTTCTAGTCTTTTTCAATTCCGACCAATATATACAAGACCTGATTAAGTGAAGATGATGGCCATCAAAGTACATTACGTACGTAACCATAAAAAATGCTTTTTAATTTGAACAATGATATTCCAATGTTAATATTAAGTGGAAGAAATAATAAATAACTAAGCAACTTATGTTATGGCTCCATCTAGGAGAGATAGAGCTAGTATCAAGTCGTAGGATATGCTACCCCAGCTCAAACTTATAGAATTTGGTAGAAAATTAAAAGAGTAGAAAAGATAGGATATTAGCAAAATAATAGAATCGTTATCCCCTTTATTATTGTCCAAGTGAGAATTATTAGATCCACCCTTCGGCTCATCACATATATACCGCTTGATAATTACTCTAATAGAGCTGAGATTGGGTTGATGAGAACCTTGAAGTCCTTAAAGACATTATTATTATTCTAATATATAATAATTATTATTATATATAGATACTGATCGACTACGTACTTCAGAATAATAATAATACAAAGAATTACAAACAGTTATTGC
>CAAKMY010047378.1:0-12285 GCA_901111285.1 Corrigiola litoralis | reverse complement strand
AAACTGACAACTAAAAACAGCAAACCACTTTTTCTAGTTTTCAGAAAATAGATCTTGGTTTTCAAAAAAAATGAAAACTGAAAACCAACACTGATACCAAACGAGCCCTAAGTTTTTGGTGTTAATTATAAGCTATAGCAAAGGCAAGGTTGCTCTAGAAATAGAGCAATTTGAAACTTCATACAACGGTGTTGATTTAGAGATAACTTTTGGAAAATTCAATTAGTTTTGTTCACAAAGCCGCGCATGAGACTAATGGGTGCCATAATTAATGCCTTAATTTGTTTCGGTCTTTCTACTCTCTTTTCAGTCTGGAAGAGATAGAATGTTGGTCTGATTGCCCAAAATGACCTTAACTAGAAGGATATTGAATTTACACGTGTTGTTAGATGTTGAATAGAGTGGGCTACTGATCCTGGAAGGTATAAATGCTTTTGGATTAATCTTTGTTGTTTTACAATAAACGAACTATTAAGAAGGTCAACGTTAAAAATTGAGGGTTGGCAATTTGGCAAACACAAAGACAACTCATATGAGTAAAGATCACTCCATGTCTGTGCAAATGAAATGGCACCCTATTTTTGTTTTTTCCGTGGGGATCATCGGATATGAGGATAATGCCTACAGGTCACCCATTTCTCTATCACTCTTAGCTATTTTTCAACGTGAATATTCCTTTATTGTTCATCATTGTACAATGTAAAGTGTATTTTTTTCCTCAATTGAAGAGTAATATTATGATTTTCTTTTCTCTTTTTTTTTGAAGGAAGATTTTCTTCTTAAACACCCTAATTGTGAGATATTAACCCTATTCAGACATCTAGAAAGCAATTAATGTACGATCCTAAATCAATAGAGAATCAAGAAAGAGGGAGTAAACATATAAGTTCTTATTTCCAATTTTATTGAGGATTAAACTTCACTTTAAATGAGGTTATATTATACTCCGTATCTCGTTTACCGCATACATCGCATAAGCATGCATGTGGTATATTACAAAAAGTAATTTGAGATTTACTCAATAAAGAGAAGACCAAAAAAATCTATATGTTATATAGCTAGCATATAAGTTATAACATTATATATAATAATTTTTATAAAATACTTATTATAGAAGAATAAAGATACATAACACGCTAATAACCACTTATCATCCAATCTTTCATGACTAAAGGTGTGATTTATCTGGGTTTTGAATGTGAATACAGAACTCATATAATATTGAAAAAAAGTATAAATTTTGAATTGGCCGTCTTTGAGGGAGTGAAAGGGATAAGAATAAGATTTGTTGAAAGACTAAAGTCCGTACGTACAAATGTGCAATTAATAGCATTAGATCATATATAATTTGATGAGAAACAAAAAAGAAGTAAAAGTTGGGAACTCATAAAAAAATTCGATAATATGTATTTCTATAAGCCAAAAGGTGGATCTTCAACTCGAGTATCTTCCCATTTTCTTTTTCTTATATTGGTTAGTGTAGATTCTAGGTTAACTTGTATATCCAATACTACAATGAATAACAATTAAGGTGGGATAGTAGCAAGTGGACACTTTTGCTCATATTTTCAAAATATTTTTGCATAAATATGTTTTTTGGAAAACCGAAGAAAAACAGAAGAAAATAGCTTAATGTAGATAGTCAATGTCAACTTTCCCTGCATTAGCACTCTGGCAGAAGAGAGTGATCTGGTGATGATTTTGACTTAACAACTTGGTACATCCACGCAGCCAATTATAATCCATGCATGTTGTGAAACACCAAAAGAATTGACATTGGATAAGGTGGCAAGAAACGAATTTTTGGTTGGCTAGTCTAGCTGGATGGTAACAACAAAACACCTTGTTTCCCCTTCATTGTGAAAAGGACCCTATTCCTTTGCGACTTATTTTTCCTCAGAAGGTTTAGGTTCTATACCAAGTGCAATTGCTACTTAATCATTCAAGTATATTCCGGAAAATGTGACCATAATTTATGACCTGGGAAGAAGTTTAAGCTAAAAGAACAAACAAGAAGGCCTTAAAAGGTGTTGTCTTTTACGTATTCATAAGAAACAATTCTATAAAAATAAGGCGAGTGTTTGGTCTATTTGTTCGTCTTTATATTGTGGAGCAGCCCCGTGCATCTCAAGCAAGGCGATTCCCAAATAGCTGGCCTACTACTCGTTAAAAGTACAGTTTGCATTTGATGGGAAAACCAAACTGGTTATCAGAGTATCTACCATATATCACCAGAAAGAATGTTTTTTTTTTTTTTTTTATTTTATTTGGACAACGGTCAAAACAGAAAGAATGTTCAGGTAGACCATGTTAGATATAGGCATATCCTAGTGTTTTGCATATGCTCTCTTATGTGCCAGGAAGAAAGTCATTGCTCTTTCAAAAACACATGCAAAGATTTTTTCCTTGACTTTTTCTGTGGTTGGGGGAAGGGGAAGGGGTGGTCGCAACTCGCATGCACACTTAGCTGGAAATAAAACCCTTTCTCTCAGCCTGCTCTGGAATCACGGTAATGAAGGCCAAGATAAGAAACCAGTTGTTACAGCGCAAGCTACTGCCAATTTCATGGAGGGTAACAATATACAAATGAGATAGACAAGTAAAATATGTTAGTTCTCTACAACATGATGAAAATGGTACTATACACATTCTTTCAACTGTTAATAACAAAACTGTATTTCGACTCCACATAATCTTCTGCATCCCATAAGAATGAACCAAACGCCACTGCCTCTAAAACCAGCATAGTCAATCCTGAGAATGTAATGGAAACGATTTCATCGTTTTGTGCCTCCAACATACCACCCGCACTGATGCTGATATCAGGCCTACCAAACAAGGCCTGAGTTTGCTTTTCAATCAATGACATGGCTTCCTTGGATCTTATCGTTGCGTACCTCTGTAGGGTTTCAGTATCCAAGTACATGACGTATGATCTTAATTTATAGGACTTGCCATCACCAAGATCCATAGGATCGCCATAGCTAACTACCTCTTCATCAGCTGGGATTTGGATAAGTGAATCTGGATCCCAGAAAGGGCTTTGAGGTGCCGGATCCTGAAATCTGACTGTGCTTTTGCCAAAGTCCTCTGGAAGTGTTTTCATGGCTCTCTCTAGTTGATATCTTTGGTCAACTCTTCTGAGAAAATATCCGTACATTATCGAAGCAGCATATAGCTTTCCAAGTTTTATTTTACTCATCTCAACAAGAGCCTGCAAGGGACCAACAAGCCGCTCACCGAGCACAAGGGACAAGTGACTTTGAATCATCTCAAATGCTTCAGGAGAGTGTACAGATTCAAGTTTCAGTTCTTGGTTTGGCCAAAAATCTATCCTGCCAGTAGGATCTGAAGTTGGGGATATCTTTGGGATCATCGAGATATTTTTCTCCACAAACTTCTGTACAATTAAGCAGTATAATATATCCTCTACGGCCTTCTGCCTTTCCTTCTCTCTCAATTCTGCTATTCTCCTGAAATCATCATTCCAATAAATCAGGCTACTTTTATGCTGTCACAGAGTGGCTACAAACAAAAAAGACTAACACAACAACTTTTTGTAAAAACAGTTAGCCAGCAGCTCAGGTACAAAGAACACAATCAAGAGAGAGAGAGAGAGAATGACAAGCTGCTTCAGGATGTCACGTAGCATCCTATGCACTCATCTGAGAAACATTGCAGAGTTCCTCTAAATGTTCATACATAGTTCATGAAGTCTTCCTTTCCAGCCAGCTCAGAAAGAATTGACTGATAGCTGAAAATGTGTAGCAATTCTCAGTGCTATCGGATGATTACCAACACTAGTAAAAGAAAGTAACTTCCGCAAGAAATAGTATTAGAACCGAGTATTGCAAACCACAGAAGCCTCTCTTGTACTTTGATATAGTACATCAAGCGGAGATTATAATGACAGTGACCTCCAGACACTGGCAACACCACACCATAAGCATATCCAGTTTAGTCAAGGTTAGGAGACATAAGGGAAGTTGCTACAGAAGAAAAGGATGTTGACAGACATCCAGGACTTCTGTCCAAAAAACAAACACACGAAAACCTTTTATCTGCCTCAGTCAGGGCATAACTATACCATCTCAATCTCAAACTAAGCAGTTCCGAATTGAAAGAGCAACTAAATGAGCATGAGATAAAAATTGTTTTAGCTTTATATTTCAAAGGAAAGAAAACCGAGGAAGGACATTAATTGTTGACAGAGGAGATGCCCCTTCTGATACTTAAAAAGACTTTTTCATGTCCCAAACTCCCAATACCCAAAGACAAGAAGTTTGGAGAATAACTACTACCTCCTTCCCATCCAATTCTTTACGATTTTCAGGATTTTGAAAATTGTATGGACTTGGGTGGGAAGGCGGGAGTAATAATGAATATAAAATCATGAGAGCACCTGTAGAGGTCTTGAGATGATGTTGGAGTTTCTTCCTTTTGGGCATCTCTGTCGCCTTGCAGATTCTCGAGCTGCTGATCGATAGCTGCAGGAAGAAGATGTGGATGAGTTTGCAATATCTGAGTCAATAGTTGGCCAGCTGGAGATTCCAAGTCAACAGGAGCAATAGGCGCCAGATCCTCTCCAGAATTATTTGATGCTTTCACCATAAATCCCCTTGACTTGCTTTTTTCAAGCCCTGTGGCAAGCTTTCCCACGTAAAACGAACTACAGCTCTGTAAATTAAGATCCGAGTGAAGATACAAATGAGTGTAATCATTGAGGGTTTTATAACACATCAGAAGATTGCTGAAAACTTAGGACCATGAGTCCATGGACATCCAAACAAGGAAGAAACTGGAGCCAAAAAGTGGCCTCAAGTTGAGCTTATCAACCTATACAGTCGCTCCACTTCACAATGTGTCACTCTAATCTGCTTTCAAGTGGTGGAAATTGATCATTTCTTTCAAATAATAGTATTTTCCTAGCTTCTACTGTAACCGTCATTTTTTTCGAAAACAAAAATGAAGAAGAAGAATGACAGTCTACCACTTATTCTCTTCTCTTTCTTTATGTTATATGAAGGAAAGACGGGAAAGATATCAAGCCTAAGCAATGAAATGCATTAAGCTACTAAACATTTCCGATGAGTCAACATGCTTCATTTTGTTGATAGATTTGATGTTGAATCACCATGTTACAAGAAGTATCCTACTCCCAATATTGTTTTACGGCTCCCTATATTGGCTTGAATTACCATAATTCAGTTAACTTCTGGTGAATTGTTTGAGTCAACCTAAAGGGATCACCATAATTCCGTTGCTCCCTATTGGCTGATGACATCTCAAATACGGGGAAGAAAGGAATGGTCAATGCCATCTTTAGTGATTATGTCCATGCCATAATTTACTGACACTTAAGCTCATACAGAATTGCTTTCTGAGGTCTACGGTTGTACCAAGAGTTACCTATTTTTTCAAATACCCCCCCCCCCCAAAAAAAAAAAAAAAACCAAACTAAAATCAAGGATCCTCAATCTGGAATGAGGCACACAGATACTGTAATTCTACAAATTCCTAGAAGAGGTAACCTCTCATGACCTTTATACCCCTACAATTGTACCTCCATTTATCAAGGAATAGCCCATCAGTGTAAAATGTAAATTATATAGGACGACTCATGCACTACCCTCATCCAAGACGCACTGTTTCAATACACTTTAAGCCACTGTTACAAGCTAACCAACTAGACGCTCGTGCACCCGTCTCGAGTACCGCAGCCTACCGTGCATTGGCAAACAGTGGACATACTCAATCACCGACGAGAGGCCACCAGCCAATTTATAGAAAATAGAACCCAGAAGACAAAGCGCCTAGAAATGAAGAACATTACAAAGTTGATGGGGGGCACTGCTGGCTCCTGTCAGGCTGTCAACAGCTCATCCTATAAACAAGGTTTTTCTTCAGAGAGGTGGGGAGGGGAGGACTACGTAACCAGATAGCTTGTGTATCTAGTGAGGTTTCAGTTTGTCTTTCTACTTTGCAGGTTTAGTGATTATTTACAGAGATATCTACTGCAGCTAGAGAACATAGTATTCTACTGAATAACTTTTGAGCTTGTACATGTTCTTATGTCAGAAACACTATTTACTATTTGCTGAGACTACCATGCAAATCCCTTAAAAGATTTAAGAGTGTTTGTACGAGATGGCACTCTTCCATCACATCCTCTTCCTCAAGTCAAGTTTGTCCTAAAAAACATAGAGGTATGTTCTATAATTGGCATCCTAAGATGATGCAACAATTATGCTTCTACCATATAACCCAATCAAAAGACCTAACAAAACTTCTTGACGTAAGAAAAATAGAGAGACATAAGCCAAAAAGTCAATGCCACATTCTTATTTGAAATAGTTAAATAATGTTTCTACGTATGAAGACTGGAGAGCATCTCCTAAAACAATACGGTAAGGTACCTCACAAGATCAAGTTTACTGATATTCGATTAAATGCTATCATACATAATGGCCGGCCTGCTATACTCCACAACTCCATAAACTTCTACAAAACTATATGGATGCTTATAATCGAACTCTTTGCCAAATCTTCATCATTACACTCATCTCAATGTCTCTCCTTTACTATGAGGATATAAAACCAACTGGTTTCATGGCATTCATAGGTTCACAGTGCTAGTCTCTAATTCACAAAATATAATCTTACAAATTTCAAAATAATATTGTTAGCATATGAGGAAGGTGGATGATTATTCATCCAAAATTAACTAGTGGTTCAAACTTCAAAGTAGTATTCAGCTACTAACAAAACCTGCTCGTATATTTATGCTTGAGAGCGACTATAGAAAGGTGAATTTGAAAAAAAAAGGGAATTCTATCCAAAATAGGGGAACCGAGCCACTTATATATGCCTATCTATGTCCAAACAACAAAACTTTCTACTTTTTAACCTTCTCTTTATGAACAATACACACCTCTGTTAATTGCGATTAAGGGGAAAAACTCCAAAGATCTAATCATGAGTATCAAGACTGAAAATTGGGTATGTGGCGAAATGAAAATATTGATCAATAGTAGTGACCCTTATATTTGGAGGGCACCAATAAACTTAGGCTATGTTTGGTAACACTGACTGAAAAGGTGACTGAAAACTAAAAAGGTATCTGAAAACTGAAAAGGTGAGTGAAAATTTAAGGTGACTGGAATTTTTAGATCAGGTTTCCCTTGTAGCTTATTTTTTCAAGTAGCTAAAAATCATTTCAGGTAGCGTTACCAAACAACCTTAAAATTTAAGCTACCTGAAATGCCTTACCAAACACACCCTTAGTCTAAATAACTACTGGTTCAAGCTAGTTGCACTTGTCAGCCATCTACTGCAACTTGCCAGCTCGTGTATTCAGGCTTGGCACTGACTAAATGTATGTCACCTCAGTCATTCCATCAAAGGTCACATGCACATAACCTATATATCAGTACAAAAAAACAAAGAAGAACAGAGAAGAATATCACATCACCCAGCAATTCATCCAAAGTGAGGCCGCAACTATGCGTTACCACACAAGCTCCTTCGATAAAGCTTAGTGTTCTTTGGGAAAGACTAATCAACCTAGCATTTAAAATACTAGTAGACTAGTAATACTTGAAATTTTCATCACAACTTTCTCCTCTATCTTCTTGCTAACATCACACTACATTTCATGTCCTTTATAAAAAGTCATCAATCGTTTGCTACAGAATCGGGTGGAAACTTGGTGGTAAGCTCTCCGCATTCTAACCTAGAGACACTTATTTGATTCACATGTACCCCTGGTGAAGGTTTCCCCCAACCTCCCCCTCCACTTGTGGAGCTTACCATAAAATGGAAGAGTTAAACACTCATTAGCTAACTTAACATCTTGGTTCTCCAAACAACTATTTTCCGAACTAACTACTAACAAACAAGCACAAAATAGACGTCACACACACAATTAGCAATAGCAAACATAGTCTGATTCTCTCACAACAACAAATAAAAAAAACTAGATACAGATGAGTGGCAATTGAATAACTCAAGCAAGAATCTTCCAGATTTCTACTTTAATGAACGGTCGTAGGGGGGCAATACCCAATCGCTCATTTACCCACTTCAGTTAACTTTCAACAAAGTAATAAACTTCACAATTTAACAACTTTTACCAAACATCTTGAAACTACAATAAAACCCCCTCAACCACCCATTCGACTATTCGAGTAATCTATTCATTACAAATATTACAGAAAATCTAGGAAGAGACCGTCTTTTTTATCATAAAAGTAAACGGAGCCATGCTGGCCTAACAAAGGAATATTTGCTTGCAAGGAGCTTGGGTTGATTTAGCTTGCAGTATGCTCGTAACTCGGTCTTTTCTAAGATTTTGTGCAAATATTATGCTCAGCTAGCCAATGAAGAGACAAACAATCAACAAACTTCCACCACAAAATATTCCATCATTTCCCCTCATTTAACACTTCCATCAAAAATGCAAAACCCACAAAGCAAATGAACCAAGCACATAAAAGTCAATGAGAATAAAATTATTATGCTCACCAAACCAATAGTTAGACAAACAATCAACAAAACTTCCATTACCAAATACTCCATCATTTCCAATATCAACAAAACTAGTAAATACTCCATAATTTCCCATCATTGAACACTTCCAACAAAACTAGTAAATCAAACATACAAAACCCACAAAGCAAATGAAACCAACCACATAAAATCCAATGACAATAACAGCAAAAAATAACAGAATAAACTCTAAAAAAAATGGGTAGTTACTAAACAAGAAAGTAACATACTTTGCTGTAAGTAGGAAAAGAAGACTTGGAAGAATCTGAAAAGGAGTGAAAATACTTAAAATCTGGTGAACGATAGCAGCAAGCAGTTGAAGGCATTGCTACCAACACATCACTTATAGCACCTGACACTTGCATCATCCTTTTCGGTATATAAACAGACACAAATAAAGGGGAAGTTTAATAAGATGTCAGATGATAATTTTTCCTGAGTTGTTGGATTTTTATGTGCTTTGAGTTTGAAGTAGTTTAGTTTAGTTTATGTTCTTTTGTCTGGTTTTAGAAGAGTTTAAGAGAGCACGTTTGCATACATGGAAGAAGTTGGTAGGAGTTAACTAGATACTTTTCTAAGTCTTTAGATGGAAGCATGTGGCACAGTCCAATGATGAGATGAGAATCTTACTTTAACTAGTTAAACTAACGATCTCTAATTTGTTACTCAAGTAATTTGGTGTTTTGATCTGTGTAAAATAAAATTAACAGTGTGATGTTAATGAATTAATCCATTAAATTAGCTTACATTCGTAGATTTGCTACTTTTCGATAGGTTTGAAAATGTTTTTTATGTTAAACATGAATACTTCTTCTACAGGACAAAATAAGAATACTGTTCACATCTTTCAATTGAGTTTTTGCATCGAACACTTCTATATGACTAATTATAATCATCTCAATCCATTTTCAATTACTTTTTTGTTTCCCCTTTCAGAAATCTAACCCCATAATTAGTGATTTACAACTATTAAAATAGACTATTCAATTCTAACTTAAAATTAAATCTGATCACAAATTTAGTACACGTGGTTATTTTTTATCAAGTACTCCGTAACTATTTTAAACCAAAAGGTAACCAATTTATGATAATGTAATTTTTACTTTAGGTTGACATTATTATGGAAAATAATTGTTAATGATTAACAGCGAATCTAATTTTAGATGTACTTGGGTATAATTTGCAAATTGCAATAGATGGATGTTCTTTTTTCATTTCTATTTTCATTAGCAGAATGTTGGTACTTTTTGTGGTTCACAAAGAGAGACAAAGACCCACAGATATACGGAGTACATGGTATGAAGCCAAGTTTTAGAACGGAGTCATGTATCTGGGCACTTTACTCCTTTGTAGAATTGTAGCACTATGAAAAATAAAAATAATCGAAACAAGTTTACCTCCTCTAGCAAGAACAATGAATGACTCAATGAGCATTGTCGTGTTGGTAATAAGTAACGTTATACTGACATCAACTATTACAAACGCATATCTACAGACTAACACCGGCGATTTATCTACTAGCCCAGCTAGTAATAAACGGTTGAAACAACTTACCTTTCCAAGACATTTCTTTTTTTTTTTTTGAATAATTTTTCGACATTTCTATCTCTTCTTTCCTGTATTGCAGGGAGTGCAGGTACTAGAGTTGAAATTTACCTCGTATAATTGTCTGAATGAAGCAGGAAGCATCTAACTTAGTAACATGTTCTGAGTTTGAACTCTTATATATTGTAAACCATAAGGAAATCGTCACTTCCAGAAAACGATACATCAACAGCAAGTAAAACTCCACTGCGGAAGTATATAAATCCAAGATAATCATTGCCCTAAACTAATGATAATAATAAGATGGCATAACACAATGCAAACCAATAAAAACTAAAAGGCATACAGAACTCAATAATATTACATTGTATCCTTCTCGGGGTTTACATTTTCTGTAAGCCACATGTACCCATGAAGGGTGATAAAAACTCTCCTGGAGAAGACTAACATTACTACCTGCTCTAGGACCATTACATATGGAAATGCAAGTATGCCACCAATTTCACACACGGCATACTGATCCCATGTATTGGAGATTTGCCAAATCGGATGTCCCGAATAATATGTGATAGACTAAATCCTGAAACTAAAAGGTCAGGTTTTGGCAAACAATGACTATATGCTAATTGTGGAGATCTATTAAGTGCTCCGAGTAGCTACTAGGTTAGGTTATGCTCCTGAACAATAAGCTGAAGTAGATGGCAATAAGTTAATGACCACTCTGCGCTTGATCTGTTTTTGAGCTTTCCTGAGTATCATTAACCACACGAAGTTCAGCCCTGCTGGATCCTAAATCCTCAGGAGTTTCACCAAGTCTCTCCTGCACAATTAATGTCGTTGATGACTTTCATGGAAGTATAAGTATAGCAGAGAGAAAGAGAATTGTACACAAAATACATGTAAAATCTATGAGATTAAAATTTTCAGATGATACACCATATTCAATTTCTGAATCAAAAATATGCTCAATTTGAACATTTACAGTGTAACAAATATGATGTAAAGAAACAGAAATGACAAATGCAACCATCAGAAAACATGTCTTGTTTCGACTGATTACGCTCAAATAAAAACATCTTCTTCAGCACATCATAACAACATTAAAAGCGAATGCTTTGCAAGAACTGCTTCTGTAAAATAGCACATGTTTTTCGGTCATTTTAGGTAGCACAGTGCAAAAAAAATGCCTCAAAATCTCCACGACTAGTACACGCTACGTCGCTACCTAACACCTAGCTGAGCTAAATATTCTTGAAAAAGTCTGACATGAGGACCTAATTCAATTGTTTGGGTATTGTGTCTTTGCTGATGAAAGGTTTCTTGTGTACGAATATCTGGAGCATGGCAGCCTCGATGTGTGGCTGAGAAACCGGACTGGTGCAGTTGGAATCCTTGATTGGGCAACTCGTTTTATGATCTGTTTTTGGGGCTGCTCGGAACATTGCGCTTCTGCATAATGGTTCTATCCTCACATCATTCACACTTTCGCAAGTCCACCACACTTTGAGCCCGAAGTCTTTTGACTTTGGAGTTTGGAGTATCCAGCATAATATGTACCTATGAGAGCCATATGAGAGAAGTTCTCGCTGGCCCACCAGCTCAGTATGGACAGTCTATGGTTGCACCTTCTAGAGATGTTACAGCTTGGGGGTCGTGATACTCTGAGTTGGTGACTAGAAGGGCACCAGCGGGTAGGGCTCTCCATCGGTCCAAAACCCCGACAATTGACCGACCGGACCGGGAAAAGCTGGACCGGTTCCGAAAAAAATTAATTTTTTTTTTCAAATTTATTCGTAATGACATAAAAATTATGTGAAATAATTAATTTTTTTTATAAATGACTTTATCTACCTTGAAATTCCAAAAATAGTTAATTTTATTTAATGCATAAATAAGACTTTAAAAGTTCGCGGACAGTCCTGGGTCTGGTCTATTTATCCGGTCCGGACCGGATCATGGGCTCCCCTACCAGCGGGCATGCGAACATACTAGGTGGTAATTCAGTGGGTTTAGTTAGAGCTACGATGCCAAATGGGAGGGAAGAGAAGTGCTTTGACTCTTATACGAGGCTATGATGCTTTACTCTTATACGAGTTTTAGAGTAGGGTATGGATCCGAGATTTAGTACCCCTTAAAGAGTAAAAATATGAGGAAAAAGACACTTTGTTAAATGGGATTTTCTCCTGTGTACCC
>CAAKMY010047376.1:1201-15998 GCA_901111285.1 Corrigiola litoralis | reverse complement strand
CAACTCTACAAGAATAAACTCTAGGGGATCCAAACACGTGACAAATGCAGTGATTTCTAACAAAGCTAGTGATTTTTCTATTGACACAACTAACTTTCTTTTTAAAATATTTGGGGAGATCAAGAGGGCTTTTGACAATATTGTGTCCTTTAACGTACCTCTAGTAATGTATTGAGAAAAGTAGGAGTTCGCTATATTCACTCTCTTTAAGGATGGGTCGCTTTTAACACAAATGGTGTCGATCTAAAGGTGATATATATAGGCCTTGGAGGTGGAGGAGGGATCTTGAGGGATAACTCTATTATGGCTTACTAGGGTTCTATTGTTATTCGAACATCAATGAAAGTTGAGCTCATAGCTCTTACTTGTGGATTGGATATGGCTTGGGAGAAAGGCTTCAAAGAAGATCGTGGTGGGCATGGATAACAATATTTGAGTCAGTTATCACTTATATGTTGGATAAATATAAGCTCCAAGGTCCCTTACAATTATGGATAATTCACTACATGACAACAATGGTAAATGAAGTTCATCATGTATACAAAGAGGAAACCAATAAGCTAATTGGTTAGCAAAATAAGGGAGTAAAGAGCCTAGACTGTGATATTACACACCCACAAACAAGAACAGTTTACGGAGTAATATTATTAGAGGCGATGTATTAGAAGTGGCTTGCTCACATATGATAAACTCTATAAACGATCAACTTTTAAGGGATCAACTTTAGTATCTGGAAAAAAGAAAATTGACCTAATAATAAAGAGTAATATGTCACTTTCTTGGTTCAAATCCTTTTGATGTGGCTTTCCTATGGCACTAATGACGTCTAAAAAAAAATGACGCATATTTCCACAATGTTCTCAAAGAGAAAAATGTCTCCATCACATGGCAACGTGATACGCAAAGTATTGTAGTGATCATTAAGGGAATTGTAAGGATCAAGGTTATTCTCTTTGATCAAATTAGTTGTAAATGTCATCAAAAATCATATCACTAGACTTAAAAGAACAACGTCTAGCAATGCTCTAGTAACACACACAACGAGTGAGATGAGAGCAATCCATTCTATTACAAAAATTAGGGTTCGTGTTGAACAAAAAATAGGCAAAACATATTCGACCTACGACAAAATATTAATTAACTCCACTAAAACCTATACTATAAATATGGTCTTGTATATAAGGGGCCATTCTTAGGTTATGGGGGCATTGTGACCCTAAGAGTGATGGTTTAACATGTTCATTATTTTTACTCGTAAAAATAGTACGTTGTCTTATCATTGGATTGATTTTTAATTATTTTTCTACTTTATTATAAGGACAAAATTATATGTATTGGACATAATCGAGTATACTTCTATGAAACACCTTTTGACACTCGAATTGCACTCTATGTGAAGTGGTGCATCATTGCATTGTAAGATGTATTTAGTAGTGTCAATACATAATAAGTGGACGTCATTATATATGTCCTACTCCCTCCATTTCTACCAATTCTTGGCATTTGACTTTTCACATTTATCGAGATCGTCCTTTGACTATTAATATCTCAAAATATAATCATTTTCAACTTATAAATTTATAATGGTTAGATTTGTATTTGAAAATACTTTTATATGATTATGATTTTATTATTTTTTGAATTATATTTTTTTGATATATTAATGATTAAAATATGACATCAAATAGTGTCAAAAGTCAAATGCAAAGAATTGGTAGAAATGGAGGGAGTATTATATGCACTCCTGCGGTCTATATTGTAAGTTGTTTTTGTTTTACGTGTGTTATATTTTTCGTCTTTAATTTTCCCGTAAATATAGAAATAAAAAATATTTGTGACGGAGTACATGTGTATTGTAATGGTTCTATTGTAGTAAAAAAATATATTTTACTTTATAATTTCAATCTATGAAATTTATTAAAATGGAGTATAAAATCAAACATTCATCTCGAATAGTGAAAATGACTTACATTATGAACGTGGGTGCGTATCCTTGTACATTAATTAATAAACTCTGTGAATACCTTATCACACTCCACTGTTATCTGCCACTCAAAAGCTCTAAGCCTCCAACCACATCCATTGATCACAAGACCAATGTCCCATGCAATGTCTTGTCGGTATCTTAAGCTATAAATACCATGCCATATGCCCAATTATGTGACGCCAAAGGGACAGTAAACACTAGCTAGACCCCGCTTCTCAGAACTACTCACATGGACCCTCTTCATCACTTTCATTCTCTTCTGTTCCCTCTATGTCTTTGCCTCTCATTTTACCTCCTCATTTTGGGTTGTTTTGGAGGCATGGACAAGGATGCTGAGTGGGTGAGAGCAAGAGAGTTGTGGAAGCCATCAGCTAGCTTGATGATGGAGGATCAACAAAGTAGGCCTCTTAAGATTGTCTTCAAAAAGCCAGCTAGAAACTGGACTGATGGTCTTCCCATTGGTAATGGTCGCCTTGGCGCCATGGTGCATGGTGGGGTTTTCTCGGAAACTATTAATCTTAATGGTATGTCACACTTTTGCCACTCCTAGATTTCGTACTATAGAGCCTCTATTCTCACACTCTTTTTCTTTATTTCTACATCTATTCTCACACTCTTTTGTTTATTTCTACCTCTCGGGCTAGTATACGACATTTAATTAGCAATTTATCCTATAATGTCGATGTGTGAGAATGGACACTCTCCTTATTTTATCACCACCTTTTCTTTAATTTGCTTGGTCTGTCACACATTACCATACACCATGACCAAAATTTTATTAGATGTTATGCTTGGCCTTGGTATGTCACACTTTTACTTTTACTAGATTTTGTCAAATTTTGCTTTCCTTTGCTTTGCTTGTACATTTTCTTCTTAAACATGACAAATGACGGGATACCAATTCATGTGTTAGCTAGTGTAATCCCTCAAGGACCTTCGTCGCTGTACTAATAGCTAGTAAGTACTAAATTTAGCTAAGCTGATTTTATCATACCCCGTTTTCCTAAGCATTTTATCCGTTTCACAAGTAGGGGATCCAAGATTGGAAATTTGGGGCGTAGTTCTACTACATTTTTTCCTTCTTTCCACTATTTTTCTACCTTATTTTACCATGTAGAGGTTCAAGAAGTGTTATGGAATTGGACTCTAGGCCTAGTAGGTGTCTTGAGGTGTGGCTTGAATTGTTTGGAGAGTTTTGAGCTTCGGCGTATAGGATCCAAAATTGGAAAATTGGAAATTGTTATCCCTACATTCTGATTAATTTTCTACCTTTTCTACCATGTAACCTTCTCCCTACGCTCCTAAGTCCTAACTATAGAAGGTATGACATACTATGTGACGGGTGTAATGACTAATGAGTACAGGTGTAATGAGTTACGGCTCCTATTATAGATCCATTTTATATGATGGACCATGGAATTTTTCTTAATACATCTAACATATGGAGTAAAAAAAATATAAATAAAAATTTGTTGCCTGAAGAAATGGGCAAAACTGTTAAGAGGGCATGCCTGCACGTCCATTTGAAACTGCCTGTTGCTTCCAACTTCAACAGGACGAAGGAATTCCAGAGGAAACTCCCTCCCTTCTGGAGGCGTTCCCTCTCAATCATTCCTTACGGTTCGCAACATCTACATGCAACCTCGTTAGAGCCTTGCAGAATTAATTAATCTTGGTTTAAAGTCACAATATTAATCCAACATAAAACCATAATTTCAATGAAGAAACTATGGAGGAGAGCAGCAGGTAAAATGAAGGACGTAAATACCATCTGGATGGCGAGCTTGATAAGGAAGTCGAGACACCGTCACCCGGCTCTTGAGGCTGCCATGATCAAAGCCACCAGCCATGATGATTCCCTTGTTGATCACAAGAATGCGCAACGTGTGTTTGCATGCGTCCAGACCTCCTCGTTTCACGTTGTCGCCTTTCTCTCGGCTCTCACTCGTCGTGTGGAGCGCACCCGTAGTTGGGTTGTAGCCCTCAAGTCTCTCATCGTGCTCCATGGAGTACTCTGCACCAAGGCACCAGGAACTCGGAAGATTGGACGCCTCCCCTTTGATCTTTGCTTTGAGGATGGTTACACACGTGAAAAGCCTCGTCGTAAGGCTTGTTATGAGTTTGTTCAGGCATACTTCGCGTTCTTAGACCTTAAGTCTGTAATGTTGTTGGCAGAGCTTAAGGACGAGATGATTGCCCCAACGGTGGAGGAGAATAGGGATGGGCTAAAGATACTGTTGGTGAGGGTACAGCGGTGGCAGGATCTGCTGGATGCAGTAATAGAGGTACGGCCGAATGGAGGAGTGATTGCGGATGAATTGATGGTCCTCAAGGCAATGGATTGTTTGATAATTGAGGCTTTCGAGCTCTACAGCAAAATTTGGGATGGAATTGGCAATGCTCAAAAGAAAATCTACGAGGACAAGGTTGGGAAAGCAGAGGCTTCAATGGCTCTAAATGTGTTGCAGAATGCTAGCAGGCAAGGAAAAGACTTGTCTGATTATGTCCAGTTTTGCAGGAAAATTGGTCTCTTGCATGCACGAGAATGCCCAAAAATTGAGCAGATAACAAAGGAGGAATTTTCCGAGCTCACTAGAATTATTAATGGAGGTAACGAAATTCACGAGGACAAAATTATTAAAGAGAACAACAGTAGAGGAGCGATGGTTTTGGTGGTTGAGAAGAGATATGATGATCATCAGGAAGGAAGTAAGCCGTGGTTAAAGACGGTGATCACGGATAAATGGGAGGTATTTGATGAGGATATCAGCGAAGCTGACAATGTGGGAGATGTGACGGATCCATTCGCAGTATCTTTGTATCTACCACCAGGAATGCATTATAATCCTTTCATTGACTAGAAGTAGAGGGTGCCTGTCCAAATGGATGGCCTTTACATCATAAAAATAATCCATGTATCCTGTGATCTAAAAAAAAGTCATTAGGATATCTGTTGCGTCAACTCCTTGTATGTTGCTCTGCTACCCATCTATTCAACTTCAAGAAGTTTTGGTTAAGCTTACTAATGATTCCTGCTTTCTATTTCTATGTCATTCCTAGAATCGTCTGCTGAAGTGTTCTCCCTTGTATGCATTAAGACCTTGATGAGCCCATGAGCTAGGATCCATTTTTTGTTGTTAATGTCTTTTGATTAGTTGAGAAAAAGGTTTGCACTAAAAATGGTAGAAAATTAGAGGAACGTTATCTGGTGATCCTATCGTAGCCCTGAGTGGCTGAAAGACGTCTTACGTAATCATTTTATATGTACTAGACTACTAGTTTACATTGATAGTATTGTTGCTTTCTTGACGTGTTGTAGAATTCAATAACTTTATGGCTCTCTATGTCAGATTTGAGCGCTATGATTTCCAGTTCTCTCAAGTGCATAGTGCATACCACAGTTAGAATGCATTTTACCAATTTTAAATGTAGTAGTTTTTGTTAGTACTCATGACTCATCACCTCCACACCCTTAAAGGAATAAACATGTTTAACTTAATAAGAATATCTGGATATTTCTGATTTGTCAAGGCTTCTGATGCCACAAAGAATGTAAAATTCTGTGTAAATAGCTGAATGCGGTCTCTGGACACGCACGTGATGGCGGTGTATTAATAAAATAATAATGCTGCTTCAAATTCCTTGTCCTGCAAACTCACTAATGGATTATTCCGTACTTAGAATGTGGATGTATGTTGGAGATGTGATATTATAGCTCCAAATGAGGTTTGTTGCTTCTACATTTTTAAGTAACTAGAGTCATTTGGTTATATTTTTTGTCATCAAGGCCAAATTTAGAGTGTAGAATGGGGTAGCAACTGCAATCTGCTACCCTCAAAAATTTTTGGTAGAAAACGGTAGTAAGATGGTAGAAAATGTTAGAAAATCTAGAAAACTGCAGTAATATTAATCAAATCGCTTCCCCCATTCTTATAATCTTGGATTCGCCACTGTTTGTCATATTGCTGGAGCTGGACATCTGAAAGCTTGACCATCATGTCTGCGGTTCAATGTATTAACATGTTGCCTCTTGTATAATTCTAGGAGATTTAACAACAAATAGATGTAGAAAACAACCTTTTTAGTCTCAATGTAAATGCATTGCACAGGCTAACAGCTAGCCCTTACTATTTAATTTGGAGTCCTAGACAAAGATCTTACATAGGTGTGGATACTGAGCACGCAATAGACCTTGCTGCGTAGGGATATTTAAGCTTTTTTTTTTTTTGTTAGGCCCTATTCTAAATAATTCTAAAGGTCATACCAGATGTTCATATCTGGGGCTCTACTTAGATTTATTAGTCTGATATTTTGTTATGGAAGTTGAACTTGCCAAGACAAAGGAATTAATTCAACATGTATCCCTGTTTGGTATTCTGCAGAGGACACACTTTGGACTGGCATCCCTGGAAACTACACAGACCCAAAAGCTCCAGAGGCATTAGCAACTGTGAGAAAGCTCGTCAATGATGGCAACTATTCTGAAGCTACTGCAGTAGCAGACAAGGAGCTTTCTGGGGTTGCATCTGATGTATGGTCCTTTCTACTTCTAGTGCAGAATTGTTGAATTAAGATGAGTAGCGAATCCAAGACTGAAAATACTTGGGCTGCAATTTCACTACATTCTTACTATTTTCTACTACCTTTTTTACCATTTTTTCCCGTTTTCTACCATATTTCTACCTTTTTCCTTTTGTTTTGAAAATAGGGTGCAGTTGCTAGAATTCCAACTTCCAGATTATAGGAACTTTGAGCTGAAAGCATTTCCCAAATGCAATTGGCAAATTATTTGGCTATTCATTGTATATGCATGTTTTCATGTGGCGTTTTCTGCCGTTAAGAGGATACCTGATGCTTCTGAAAGTGTCTTGTCTCAGATTTTGAACCCATAAGGTTACGATAAAGCCTATAGTTTTTTCTTGTTTTGTTCTTTTTCTACGTATTTAGATGCAATGTTGTTAAGCTTGCTGAATAGGCATATTTGGCGCCTGCAGAGCTTTTATTATATGCCAAATTGACCATACTGTAGAGGTATTAATATTAGGATATGCTTGTTCTCTATGAAGGTTTATCAGCTTTTGGGTGACCTCAAACTGGACTTTGATGATGCCAATTCTACATATAAAGAAGAAAGTTACCACAGAGAGCTAGACCTGGACACTGCAACTGTTACTGTGAAATACTCAGTTGATGATGTAGAGTACACAAGGGAACACTTCGCATCAAATCCCGATCAAGTGATTGTGACCAAGATCACATCCAGTAAAAACAGTTCTCTCTCCTTCACTGTGTATCTGGACAGCAAGCTGCATCACCATTCCTACACTAATGGCAAAAGCCAGATCATTATGGAAGGCAGTTGTCCCAGTAAAAGGAACCCACCCCAAGCAGAAAAAGATCCAATGGGAATCCAGTTTTCTGTGGTTCTTGATCTACAAATTGGCGGTGAAAGCGGAGTAATCCATGATATAGAGGACCAGAAGTTTAAAGTTGCAAATGCGGATTGGGCTATCATTCTTTTGGTGGCATCATCTACATATGCTGGTCCATTCACCAAGCCATCAGATGCAGGTAAGGACCCAACTTCAGAAGCTCAGAGTATGATGAACTCAATAAAGAATCTCTCCTACTCCACTCTTTATGCCCATCACTTGGATGACTATCAGAAACTCTTCCAACGAGTTTCACTTCAGCTGGGGAAAAGCAGCAAAACGAGTTCCTTAGCACAAGCAAATGATAATGAAACAATAGCTACAGCAGAGAGGGTCCGGTCATTTCGAACTGATGAAGATCCTTCTATGGTGGAGCTGTTGTTTCAGTATGGTCGATATTTGTTAATTTCAAGTTCCCGACCAGGAACTCAGCCTGCAAATTTGCAAGGAATATGGAACAAAGACATCAATCCTCCTTGGGATTGCGCCCCTCATCTGAATATCAACCTGCAGATGAACTACTGGCCTTCCCTTCCATGCAATCTTCATGAGTCCCAGGAGCCATTGTTTGATTACATGTTGTCTCTTGCAAAAAATGGGAATAAAACTGCTAAAATAAATTATGGAGCTGATGGTTGGGTCGCACACCAAGTCACTGATATATGGGCAAAAACATCACCTGACAGAGGGCAAGCTGTATGGGCATTATGGCCAATGGGTGGAGCTTGGCTTTCTACTCACTTATGGGAACATTACACTTATACAATGGACAAAAATTTCCTGCAGAACAAGGCGTATCCTTTACTAGAAGGAGCAGCATCATTTCTCTTAGACTGGTTGATTGAAGGAAAAGATGGTTACCTTGAAACTAACCCTTCAACTTCTCCTGAGCATGTGTTTACAGCTCCGGATGGTAAGCCTGCAAGTGTGAGCTACTCATCCACCATGGACATGGCAATAACCAAAGAAGTCTTTTTAATACTTGTTTCCGCAGCGGAAGTATTGGGAAGAAGTGGGGATTACCTCGTCCAAAGAGCCCTAAAGGCTCAGGCAAAACTACCTCCATACAGAATTGCTAAGGATGGTTCACTAATGGAATGGGCTCAAGATTTTGTGGATCCTGACCCAGGTCATAGACATATATCGCACTTATTTGGCATATTTCCTGGGCATACAATAACCCCTGAGAAAAACCCTGATCTTTGCACAGCTGCGAATTACAGCCTTTACAAACGAGGTGAAGAAGGTCCTGGATGGTCAACTGTGTGGAAAGCTGCAGTGTGGGCAAATTTACATAACAGTGAGCATGCATATCGAATGATCAAGCATTTAATTAACTTGGTCGATCCTGATCGAGAGCACAGCTTTGAAGGAGGGCTATATAGTAATCTGTTCTCAGCACACCCGCCCTTTCAGATTGATGCGAACTTTGGTTTGTCTGCTGCGGTAGCAGAAATGCTTGTGCAGAGTACTGTCAAGGATCTTTACCTGTTACCTGCTCTTCCAAGGGACAAATGGCCTACTGGTTGTGTCAAGGGATTGAAGGCTCGTGGCGGCGTGACTGTTAATATCTGCTGGAAAGAAGGAGATCTGTACGAAGTTGGTCTTTGGTCACCTAATTCAGATAGTGTTAAGAGACTGCATTATAGAGGTAGCACAGTTATGGCGAAAGTATCATCTGGTAAAGTCTACACATTTGATAGGCAACTGAAGTGTGTTAACACATACTCTCTGCTTTAGATATTTTTTCTTCTAAAGTTCTAAACCCACAAACATACACATAGTGCAGGCGTCCTTACATTGAGGGCAGTACTTTGATGCTGTTTCCTATGAATTTGTCCTAGGAACTTAGTTCCTCTTTTCTTTGTATTATCCAACTGTCCTGAAAATTATGATTATATGTTACTAACAGATTATTTTTCACAGGCACCATCATTCATTCTGATTTCGCAACCAGCTTACAGAATTATAGTATCTAATTGTTGGTTGTCTATTACCTTTTGCATTTCCTTTTTCTTAGTCATGTGTTTTCTTGGTTTGAAGTTTGGGTTTCCTGCAACCCTGGTAGTATCAGATTTCTGACATCTGAACACTGTAAATATACAAGATACATCAAGGGGTGCAAAGTCACATAGTATAGCATTGTCAAAAAAATGGTAATGGAGTTCTCCATCTATAAGTGCTTTTTTTGCCACGATTTCCACGCATGCAAGTAGTACTAAATGACAAAAACAAAATGAATGTAGAAAAATCAGTTGCTTAGTTCAGGCATCAGTGCATTGTAACAAGGCAACTGTTATGTGTTAGTCTGTTTAGAAACACTCAATAGTCTCATAATCTCATTTATTCTTCTTGCTAAGTTCCTACCGATTAACCTTACATCATCAAGCAAAGTGGTCAAAAACATGTGACATGATACACAAACTTTGAAGCATGTGTGAACAGCTGAAAATCAGAAATTTTGCATTTCAAAGTTTGCGAAAAAAATGTACAAGAGAAGTCAGAAACTCTGCTTTAAAGTGGACTGTAGTATTTGCATATAGGCTCCAAAGCTTGAAAGAAACATTAAGACATTGTGTTGAGCGATCATATCAGCAAAATTTTTGCAAGATTAGGCGGATACTTTAAAGGGAAAGGCACGATCTACTCGAAGCAACAAATCCCATTCTTTGCACTGGACACTCAGAGAATCTCTTTCCTGTTGAATAAACACATGACTTGCAGACACTACATCCAATGATGTGTACAACAGTATAAGTATGATGAGTAACCTCAAAATTGCCTAGAAACTATATTGTGTCCAAATTAATGGTCGTTATCCTGATGGTGTTCATGAGGATGGTCATGATTGACACCTTCATTGGCTCCATAATTCGCCCAGGGCAGCATTGATTCAAACAACACAGCTAGTGGATTCCGATTAGCTAGCTCACGGGGGGCAGGAACATGTTCATTAGCACCGTGGTTCTGATTTTCTACCATCTCTCTCATCCTTGGGTCTACCATCATAAAGTTCTGCAGATTTTCCGGTGGCATGGTTGCTACTGTATCAGAGAAGTCTGAAACCAGCAAATGCCCATACCTGAAAAAGGGAACAAACAAATATTCAAAAAGAGGGGACAAAACTGACAAGAATAATATGTCCTACTAAGACACCAGTAAAAGAAAAAGAGTGCTAAAATCAATCCGATGCGGATATCCAAAACTGGAAATAGTCTATTGTTGATAGTTATCATATGTCTCCCCCCCCCCCCCCCGACATCCTCTTCATTTATAATAATAAAACAAAAAAAAAATTATGTTTTACAAGTAGGTACACAAAAATATACAAGGAACCCCTAAACCCTGATACACACTCATGGAAAAAGTTTGACTAGCATGTCACTGGCACAGTGGCACCCATTGACATCTCATGAAGTTCAAGATACACCCAGAACACATGTAGACTTCAAGGCAATGGCAGGACACATACTGGTTTTATCTGAAAACAGAACTACTAACATACTGCAGAATATAATGATGTGCCAGAGAAAACAAAATTGACATGTAGGGATCTACCTAAGCAGGTAAATGATAAGTCACACGAATCAGAATACTTACTCATTCTTTTCTGACGGAAAAGATTCTTTTCTTACACAGGCCCATGTGTTGGCTTCGCTTGCATCATTCTTTAGTGTCTCAACCACCAGTAAAGCAGCATCTTTTAACAATTTCTGCACATCTGGCAGCCTCCAAATAATGTAACTCCTTTCAACATATATCCTAATTAAGTGATCCACAGAGGGGATTTCTGAATCTTCAGATTTGAAGATAGGACTCTTCATTACACTTGTGAATGCTTGGTCCTTCAAGGGAACCTTAGCTACTAGCCTCTTAAGAACTGGAGGGTGAAGCATCAAGGCCTGCTTCATCAGATTTATTGACGTCTCCTTGTTCTTCTCAAGTTTACCATCTCTCGCAGATGCCTCACGCTCGAGATAAGATCGGCATACGGCAAGGGAATAAGCAAAGTTCGGAAAGTTCCACAAAGAGTTGTCAGTCTGATACTCTTCAGAAAACTGTTTTAGCCATGCATATTCCTCTGCTCTCAGAGAGAAGTAATCTATACAGAAGATTGCACCCATGGGATCAGCGGGATCAAGTGAAAGCAGCATTTTGCAGACTTCTAAAGCCGAACGATGACACCCACGCCTGTCTAAGTTCTTCATGTGACTAAAAAGCGTAGAAAATATAGGCTTGTTCGTTTCATGGGTGTATTCCAGTCGGCAATCCCCTTGCAAGGGGCTGAACATAGGATGCCATGCACACTCCAATGCATACAAACTTTTGGCAACAAAATCTGCCGCCATTTGATGTTCCCCTGATATTTTAAAGTAATCTGCCAATGTCATGAGTGACTCGACATGGTATGGATAGTACATCAGGATACTTGCCACACCATTGAGATCGTGCATTGCCTTGGCGCCTTCAAATTGCCTTTGAGCTTGACTATATGAGGCTGAGTGCACATATCTACGTAACAACAAATAATAATTAGGAAGAAAAGATTGACAGTGTCATAGTACCATATAAAGACAGACATTCTAAACTAACCTTCCAAAGTTTATAGATGATGCTTCAACATTCTGTAACTCATTTTTAAGCATAGGCAAATGAGAGATTAAACAAAACACAGAATCAAGTTTTAACTAGGCTATCCATTTGTGACTTGCAAGTTCGACTGGTTTAAAAAAGGGAGTTAAAATATTTTCTAGGCACCATGACCCATGAGCATGAAATGTTTGATTGAGATTTACACATCTCTTACCTCTTGAGAAAGTAGAAAGTCACGCAGCCCATTAACAGGTTAAACAACACTTCGCATTGAACTTGTTCAATAGATTCATATCTGACAAAAATATATTGAAAGGTATTATAGAGAAAGCATAGAGCAATATTTCGATGGAGCCAATTGTCATGATGCCATAATACCCTTAAATACACCCATTATCCAAATTCTGCAATACTGAGATGATAACACTTGGTTGTCAACATGCTGTAGCTTTTGGTTTTGACCTCGATAAGTATGCAATACATGTCCGCAAGCATTTATGTCGGCAGCAGTGACTAAAGAGGGGAAAATGATGATGCAGATTCAACCAGGGTGACAAAATATCAAATGAGACAAGAAGTCATACCATCTGAAAGAACTAGAAAACACAAAACGATGCTTACCTGAAATAATGGTTCCCTTCCTTAGTCTCAAGAAGCTCCATGGAAAGAGAGCCATCCCAGCGTGGCCAATGTTCAGATGGGGAGACTAGAAGAGACCTTCTATGAGCATATCCCCCGCGTCTCCCACCACGCACTTGTCTAGAAGTGCTAGTTTGATTAGCATTCTCTAATGAGCTTACAACCTTAGAGCCAAATATTCTCCGCAATTCATTTTCAGCGTTTAAGAACTTGGGGTCCACTTTTAAAATGGAGGATTTGGACTGCTTAGAAACAACATTATGTAGTTTGGCATCCTTATTGATTGGCATTTTACTGGAACTAGCTTCATGGGTAGAGTCAATTTCAAGAGACAAAGCTTCCAATTCCGCATCCACTGTCTTTGAAGACTTAGCCTCTCTGTTTTTCTTCTTTTTCTGTTTCTTTGATTTCTTCTTGGACATCGGGACCGTAGAAATATGACTTTTGGTGAAACATGAGTTCTCAACCTTGTCAGCCACAGCATCATTAAGTGCACTCAACTCATCTTCCTACAATAGAAAATGATAAGAGGGTAAAACAATTGAAGAGCACAGGTAGCATGCAGCTGAGTAAGCAACAAGTGGTTACTAATACACAATCGGTGAAAAAAAATTGGAGCTGCAGAAGGGGAAGGTGGATTATATTAAACAAAACTAAATTCGACAGATTCTCCGCTTAATGAACAAGAACCTTCCCCAAGTTCCACGCTTTATATTCAAATGTCAAAGACTTTATCAATGAGCAAAAGGAGAAAAGTGACAGGTAAAAGAAGCAGACCTGGTCAGACTCCTGATCATCATCATTGTCATTGAGGAGATCAAAAGGGTTTACAGAAGGGGCACCAGAATCTGACTCATCATCCTCGAGGTTCTCCTGCAGCTCATCTGGGACCACACTATGCTCTACTTTCTGATCCTGCTCTTGTTCTTTCAAAACCTTTCTTAGCAACCGAGCAGACATATTGTCCCTGGAGTTAAAAACCATGTCAATTGTAAGCATCAAATATGGAGAAACTGAGACAACCCCCCAACCTCCACCCCCAACACCCCTAAATAAAACAAAGGTTGACCTAGTACTCTAAAATTGAGTTATGGTGTGCCAATGCCTCTGTCTTTCGCTAAAAGTTGGCAATAGACTTAAGGTCACTCAATAAAATGGTGGCATCAATCCATCTGTCCATGTGTTGGAAGCCAGCACATTCCAGAAGAAGGGGAAATTGGTTTAGAAGAACAGGGTTTTTTTCAAAAAGAAATTTAGTTGATGTCTTCCTTGTACAGTCAATTATCTAATGAAATGTCATCCGACCACTTTTCCTTTCCTCTTTTCCACTTCCATTTTCAGCACAAGCTCAGTTAAAAGAACCACTATTGGCATACATAAGCAATATTTAAATTCTAGCTTTACAAGACGAGAAGTTAATCTGGTTGTCTGAGCCACTAATCTCAACACCAATGTCAACATCTAGTTTAACTGGCAGGTGGCAAATACTTCCATTCATAAATTTCTATTCATGTACCATCAACACGATCACATTCCTATCATCCCCATCTATCATTTACCACAACGCAATCTATTCGACAATATCAAGCTACGATGTGCTACACTAACCCTTTCTAGCTACCTTAACAACAACAACAACAACCCAGTATAGTTCCGGTCTAGGATAGTTCTGGGGAGGTCCAAGATGTACGCAGCCTTACCCTCACTAATCTAAAATGACTAGTAGAGACCTTGTTTCCGGAACCCCCGCAAAAAAAATTCTAATTCCTATACAATTTCTTTTAGCTATCACACTAAACTACAAACTCGGAAATGAACAACCAACCCAATGCAAGTCTCAACTCAATGTACATGGTGCAACATCTGAACATCAATACAAGTCAATAAAACACAAGAAATCATGCCAAAGATCAACTCTTGGATCGACACTCATGCTCGGTTCATGACCCAACTCAAAGTAAATGGATTATCATGTTAAATTCAAGTATCTAAGCTTCCTAACTCCAAGAGCTCAATCCACTAATATTGAATGACACAACTAACAACATTTCTACCATGAAGCTACCAAATTTCATCATCCAAAAAGTCTTGGGAGAGACTGTCTACTAATAGAAGTAGACAAAGCCATGCTAGCCCAATAAAGGCA
>CAAKMY010047375.1:0-17490 GCA_901111285.1 Corrigiola litoralis | reverse complement strand
TTGTTTTATGCATGTTTGTGTGGTATGGTAGATGTAAGAACTTGAATTTGTATTAAATTAGAAGCTATAAATAGATTTAACGCTCCCGAACTCTCTCTTTTGATTAGTGCCTTACATATGGAGTCATGGTCTAACATCTTGGCTCGTTAATAGCCATGGTGTTAATACATAGTTTCCCTATTTTCTTAAAGAAAGGTGGCGACTCGTAAATTCGGANNAAGGATCGAAAAATTCACACCAAATTTTGGAGTCCTTACAATGTGCAATACGCTATTGTTGAGTCGGGAGCATGACATCCATAGATATAGATGTTGGTTGACCTTAAACCCTTAATGCAAAACGCTATGAAGTCTCAACTCTATTTTGCCCTTTCCAAATCAAGGTCGACTACGATGACTTCCAAAAATTATTTATTCACTAAATATGTGTTTATTTGAAAAACAAAAAAAGAGGTGATTACCAAGTGAGAAGTCAAGTGAGCGAGACCCCACCACGATAAAACACACACATGCGTACGTGGCATAATCATGAGGGGGCAACATGTAAACATGAAAAATTTAATAATGCCTTTTACATTTATAATAAATTAATTTAGGTCAATGTAGATATTTGATTATATTTTGATTTAGTCTCATTTTATGGGTTAACGCATATTATAAATTGGTTTATTTGGACCAATCCAATAAGTAGATTTTAAATCAAAGGTGATTGGACCAAGTCAAATACAAAGGTCCATGGCTACCAGGCATGTTAAGGATAACTTATATATATACTCGTTTGAAGGGGATAGAAATCAGACAATCATTAAGAAGTATTGAAGTTCTCCTAGCACTTAAATTTATGAAACTAACACATCTAGAGAGATTTAAGTCCAAAGACCCTCTTTAAACAAAACATTGTGTGTGGGGACAGACTCGTGGTATGTGCGTGCATCCTACACCTACGGAGTAGAAACAAAGGATATATTCATACTTTGTATTGATTTATTTTGAGATTGTATTCACGTATCTGGTATAAATAAAAGTTTTAATTGTGTGCCTATTTAGTGCCTTGTTTAAATTTGATACAAAAATTGTGTTTATAGAAGGTATCCGAGTTTCGATGGGCCTCCTTCGATCTTACCAAGAGAGAATTTGATTAGTTTCTACCATCCTCCACTGAATGTGCTAGTTGTCTATGTACCGTTGTACCTGGAGTGCCTCTAGGATTGAGGAGGTGGATGAGAGAGTGTGCCATAAGGCTTTACGACGTGAGCAGAGACGGGCCCGGAGGAGAGTTTAGTCATCTTAGGAGCCTGGGACTCCCTAATCATGGTTGATGGTATTACTTTCTTTCCCTTTTATGCTTTGTTCTAGTATTTTTTATTTTTATTACTTTTTTTTTATTAACCAAGGGTTCCACGGTTCCATCACTAAAAGTAGTGACTAATCTCTTTCGGCGTCGGTGCTCTCCTAAGAGATAAACGGTTGGCCAAGAAATGTGCTCCATTCCCATGGGCAAGGATCCTGACCACATGGTTAAGGGATAAGCAACCACTACACACTTCTCGTTGGTTTTTGTTCTAGTATTATGGGATGCACCTTAAGTACAATGTGTTGATTAAGGATGGAGAAGAGAAACCATAGGATTATTTATATTTATAGATAGTTTTACTGCTTTATTGTCATTCGTTCTCTTATATAAAATCACAAAAATAATCATAAAATTCAAAAATTTAAAGAAAGAATTGAAATCCTTGGTAAGTCAAAAACCCTTCGGGGCGACTTAAGAATAAAAAAAGGCTTCCTAATTGGCAATAGGCCAAGGTAAAAATGTGGTTGTGGACGGTACGGGAATATGGAAAAAAAAACGTAAGAAGTTAGGTGAAAATCCACATGGCTTGCACCAAGGCAAAATGAGAAATGAGCGTTAGGATCACAATTTTTATTTGACGATGGTGACATAAGTTGTGTTATTTATAGGGAGGTCCGTCAATTAACGCATAAAGAGGTGGTTTTAGTTTAGGGGGATACTACACGATTTTGGCTAAACGCAGCACAAATAAAAATACTTTGACACATAACTTCCGACTTTACCCTTCATATGTTTTATCAAAATTTTCATATTTTTCTACAACCCAACCCCTGAAGGAAGCCCCGACCCCATCCCTCGGGCACCCACTCGATACTTATTGAACGACTCTTTTTCGCTAAATTTTTTTTAAAATATTTTTTGGAGTGTCGGCTAGCCTAACCAATAGTCCTTAAGGGGGTGTCAGCTTCGATAGCCAACAGTCCCAAATGAGGGTCGGCAAATCTGGCCGACACTCCCAAAAAAATAAAATAAAATAAAAATTGTCAAATTTTTCCCGAAAAACAACTACATACCCTTGATTTGATTATTCAAGTTGAGTTTATGTTATGTTTGGGTGAGACCTTGAACAAACTGATGAAGAAGTGAGTAAGAGGATGTGAGTGAGGATGGATGAGGAGGGTGGGGAGGAGGGAGGAGGGAGGAGAGAGATATGTTAGAGTGGTGAGGAGAGAGATATGTTTGGAGGAGGACAGGGGAGGGAAGGCGGTAGAATAGGAAAGATCGTTTTAATGGTTTTTTTACTTGTGTTGTGATTAATCGTTACCTTATTTTATTTAGAATGGGTGGCTAGGTTAGAAATTCATATTGCATTTGATGATATAAGGGCGATGTTGATTCACGAGGTAAGTTCTTGGACCGATGGAATCAGGACCAAGGCTTTATTTGGAGGAAGTTTGATGTATGCGCAAGCTTGGGTGAAGTTAGGTTCATTCATAGTTCCCCTTAGCTTATTTTTGTCTTTCGTGGCTAATTGTGTTGTTGATGGTGTGGTTATAACTATCCGGATTTGACTGCTTGGAGCGATAAAGTTGATTTTCGACGCTTTGACATAACATTGGCATAAGAAGTTAACTATGATTGGTTGTGTTGCTTGTTGTTCTATTGTTGCCGAAGTAGGGGAGTTAGGATTGATTGACACTCGCCCATGCCTTTGTTTTAGACCTAAGGTTTTAGAGGTTGAAGATAGGATTATTACTCGAAAACGAGCAAGGATCTAAGCATGGGGGAGTTTGGTACGCTTTTTTATATATTACGTAACTTGGCATTTTTACTCCACATTGTAATACTTTCGGACTCGATTTTGTAATAATTCCCGTTTATTCTAATTTGTGCACTAATGTCGGGAATTCGTGGTTTGTTTGTAATATAATAAAGTCTAGTGTATTTTAGTCTTTAAACATTCACTCGGGATTATATTGAAGATTTGTAAAGAGAAGTTGAAGAGAATTTGAAGAAGAAAAACAGCAGTTTAGTCGATTCGCGCGACTCACGAGAATGGTTGAGATTTGAAGGTTCAAGGCACAAGCTTTGTCGCGAGTCGCGAATAAAAGGATGCGAGCTGGTTTTGCAAGTCCCAAGTTGGTTTCGCAAGCCATGAGTTCAGCGGGTGACATATTTTCCTTATTTTGACCCGATTTTGACTAGTTAGCTTTAATTTCCTAATTCTATCAGGAGAATAGGTTTAGACCATGAAGGAGACTTTTTAGACCTAGTTAATTCTATCATTGTAGAAGCTTACTTTTAAGACTTTGGACTTTATTATGTCTATAAAGAGTTGATTTCCTCTGTATTTTGGTTGAGACATTGATTCGGTTACATAAATTAAGAGATTTTCCTAATTCTATCGGGAAAATAGGTTTAGACCATGAACGAGACTTTTTAGACCTAGTTAATTCTATCATTATAGAAGCTTACTTTTAAGACTTTGGAGTTTATTATGTCTATAAAGAGTTGAATTCCTATGTATTTTGGTTGAGACATTGATTCGGTTACATGAATTAAGAGATTTTAATTCCTATTGTTTTTATTATTGAGTATTAATATTCCTCATGAACTTTATTATATTATTGACATACTTTACATGCTAGATTGTATTTATTGTTATTAATCTATTGATGGGATTAAAAGATGAAGCCCTAAGTGTTCAACCCCTATAATTCTTAGTAGCCAAGGCAGAAAACTCAAATATCAAACAAGTTAAAAATCACTAACTCAAACTTATTTCGTGTGCAGCCCAAGGTGGGGGTAATAGGGCTGAGTAGCTTGCCAGCTCTCAACAACAGAGACAACGGGATCAATAAAGAAACTCAGCAAACAGAGTAGCGTAGGGGTGTTCATTGTTTGGTCTAGACCGTAAACCAAACCGAACCAAACCGTATTTTGGCGGTTTGGTGCGGTTTGGAAAGTAAAACGGTTCGGTTTGGTTTGGGAAAAAAATAAGACGGTACTTTACGATTTGGTTTGGTTTGAGGAAAATAAAAACCAAAACCAAACAGCAATACACTAGATTTTGCATATAGATAAATAAAATTAAATATATAAAAAATTAAAATGATCCTTTATCATATCAATTTTACAAAATAATATTAACAGGTTAGATATTAAAATAACATGAATTGTTTGTTTAAATAATTTGAGGTTGCATACCTTTATTTGTTTATTATTTTTTATTTTAATGATCTAAAAAATTAATCGGGTTAAACCGTAAACCAAACCGTTATTTATGGTTTGGTTTGGTTTAAACGGTTTGGTTTGGTTTGGGAAAATACCAAACCGTACTTTAGCGGTTTGGTTTGGGTTATTGCCCAAACCGCACCGTGTTCACCCCTAGGTCAGTAGCGCGAGGAGAACTATACTGTCTATTCATGAGTAGGGTGTCACAAGAGTAGATAACTTTCTTACCTTCGTTGAAACATTAGGAAAGCCATATCACAAGCTCACACATTAACAAGTACGAGATGCCTATAACAAACAGTTTCTAATAATTCAAAGTAAATTCATCAAATACCACAACTCTCAAGTCTGAAAAATCAGAATAATATCATACAATACTAGTATTAGTGTACTAACCTACCTAGCATTTGCTATTTGTTACTGAATGTTACTGATTGTTTCCACGTTGACACATGATATATGCATGTGCACGTCCAACAGCACAATGGCTTCAATTGCAAGATCATGGCCATAAATGGCTCATTGGAGAGCTTCACAAGCAAATGCTAACTGCTCCATTCCTTGCAAACCAAATGGTAACCGCTCCTTTCCCTACTAGCCAAATACCAATATTGAAAATTAATCTGCCCAAGGCATGTAGATAAACGCCTCAACATCTGGAAACTGGAAAGTAGCTGAAATGTAAAATGGTGCATCCCCGATTAAATTGTTGCTTATCGATGAAATCTCCAAGCCACACTCTAATTAAAATAATCACGCTAATCACACAACCAGAGTGGCAACTAACCTCAACACTCAACAGCATGAGCCGGCCTTAAAGAAAATAACAACTTCATCATCTACATCTGTATTTTCCAAGTTCCTATGCAGCTCATCATGTAAATAACAGGCCTTTTACAAAAGCACTGTCAATCATGCTTGCATTTGCGAAGGCAATTCCTGCTGACAATTATTATTGAACAAGCTAATCCAGAAAAGACAAGGAGCAAGACTGCAAATCCAAAGCGAAAAGTTGCTTAGCAAAAAACAAATAAAAGCAGCTTTTTAGAAAAGAAAAGCAAAATTGAAAAAGAGCATTCGTAGAAGAGAATACAGACAGGAACTCTCAAAATATGAACCTAAATAAATATGGAAACCATGTTTAATAGGAGACACCTTTCCTAATATCACAGCCCTCATAATTAATATAGAAAGGGGGGCAGGGAGAGATAGAACTTGAACCCATTACAAATAAAAATGAGAAAAACAAAAGCTATTTTAGTTTCCAATTATTGCATGTGCCATTAATAGGCCACGACTTGAAACATTTCCAATCCCCCCCCCCCCTTGGTAAACATCCGCACAATTGTCTGAATCACAGCTCATGTTGTCTGTGTTAATCTGCAATTCGAAATGTGTAAAACAGCTCGCAGATACACCTTCTCTATCGCACTTACCGAAAATGCAATAAGCTGCAGATGCTGGAAGCGAGGCTTGGCTCAAACGGTTTAGCAGGAAAAGGAAATCGGTGCATTTTAGATGAGATTGTCCATGTGTTCCTATCTAAGCCAGAAATAGATGTCATGTTCAAAATCAGATTCCAGATCACCAGGCTATCTCTGTCAGATATTAGGAAAGATGAACGAAGATTCAGTTTACTTGCATTAAAAGATCATTAGAGTACAAAAAGCATGGTGGTCTCGATATTCGACCAGTCCTAAGGATGAACATAGTTACGAGTTTTTAACCTGTGCTACCAGTCTACTAGGATATCAAGGATACTCGCAAAATATCGTTTTCCATTATGACTATATGAATATCTTCAACTTTTCCCAAATCAGAACAACAAAAACCCAATCAGAATAAACAAAAGAAGAGGGAATTTTTACTTTCTTTCCCAGGCAACTGAAAAAGGAAGATGCGCAGCCACATGCTATTTGATGTAAGTACATATTTCGCCTACAATGTGACAGGCTACATCGGCATTAAAGAGATTGAAGGAGAACATCACGATTATGGATGTCAAGCAACTATAGTCTATAGCAAATCAAAATTATACACCTGAAGTTATAATTATTTGAAGATTCCCTAATTAACCGCTGCGCCTGTCTTGCATATGGTTTATGCCTAAAATCGTTTCCGTAAAATTTCTGTACCTCAAGTTGCATGAGCTGGATCCTACTGACAAAGCTAATGTTGTAAATAGGAAATACACAAATCATAGATGCTCGATTGCTCCGAGAGAAGCTTGCCATAATATCTACTCCACTATCCTTTTGGTGTAATATTAATATCAACATAAACATCACAGTTAGACTTTACTTCGACACACTATCAACTGTTGTCAAACTGCCCGCCGACCTCATACCACAGAAGAATCTCATGCATGAACTGAATCGCCTGATAGGTAAGAAATCATCAACCGCAGTAAGAAGGCTGTGTCACAGAGTAAATGCATTAATGAGACTGGGCTCCGTGATCCACTGGTGAAGACTGAGGGTGAAGGGTACTCTGTTTCAAGAAGCTGCTGGTACATCTCATGGGAAAGGCTTCGGGATCTTGATTGTTTTCAAGGATAAAGAAAAAAATTAATGATAAAATTGGTATGTTAAAAAGGACACCAACATGACGCTCATATACAAAAGAAGAGCTAGACAAAAGAGTTATGCCCTCAAGCTATCATGTATGATTTTATTGAACAAAATCAAGAAATAACAAGTGTCTATCACAATGCAGCACTGGGGCAGACCTATACATTATCCCTTAAACAAGGAAATAGAACTCTTGGCATGCACAAGCTCAAAATCTGGTTATTCCTTTCATACACTTAGCGGCAAAAGTTATTTAGACCAAGTCCAAAATTCAAACGAATCCAATCCGAATTAGCTATTTGGATTGGACATTTCGGAATTCGGATAGGATATGGACTCAAAAAGATAAGTCATGAATAGTTTAGATAGAATTTGGACTAAACGGTTTCAAAAATCCAAATTAGAGTCCGGTTTAAAAAAGAACTTATAAATTTTACACTTTAAAGTAATTTAGAACACTTTGATATACGATTGGCAAGACAATTACCACTTATTCTTTACAATTGAGCAATAAGACAAGACATTTCAGTTTTAGATTATTGCTTTGTATATTGCTGCATTGGAAGATTTTATGTGCTCACTTTGTGAAAGGGATGTCATTTTTTGCTACTGGAAGCATTTTGGTGCTTGGAAAACATGTGATTGAGCACTTCTTTTATCGTTCAAGTATGAGATCATAATGTACTATGGAACTTATTTAGAACATCCAAAAACGTACTAGTACGTATTGCAATATCTCAATGGTTTGAAACTCATTTATCAGAACGAGAATGACTTCGGCTATTTTTATCTTTAAAGTAAAATTTAAAGAGGCAAAAACAGTCGATACTGAAAAGTTTAGATTTTCGGATTGGACTTTGGACTTAACCAATATTATTAGGACTCAATATAATTCGAATTGGATTCAGACTCAAAAAGTTGAGTCAATCGTATTTCAGACTTGATCTAAACTTGGAAATGTCTAATCCAAACCGTCCAATTTACACCCCTACTTGCACTTGACACCAAATAGCCAAATGAACCGTCTTTCGAATTGGGAGTCCTCTAAAAGCGATAAATGGAGGAATATAGCATTCCAAACATGATCAATACCGACCAAACCTAAATCCCGAACATACATACATAGAATAACACCATTAAGCAATAAGAACTTCACCTAAATCCAACAAGGACTCCTAACTAAATAAAAATGTCACAAAGATCTTGATACTTCTTCCAGCCATAAAACTAAAAACTTATAGCTTGCTCTACTAAAGTCTCCCGACAGTATCTAGCTCCTGTGGAAGAACTCTGGTTACTCTATGCAAGCCTAACTAACATCCACAACCCAAAAAGACTATCCCAACAAGAAAGATTATTCTAAGAATCCTAACTTCCCAAGTAGTAGACCCACCACAAACACATACGGGGACTAGCTTTGTATATTGCTATCAGAATTGAGCCTAGGCTCCGTCATCCTGCTCGTTCAATCACCATGAGGGTATCATGGTATATATTTTATAGAAAATAGGACTATTATTTATGAAAAATCAAAAAGGCACATCAGAGGACAAGTCCTCCTAGCGAAAATAAATCACAAAGAAGCCCATTGCCTTTAAATAGGGTTATAGGAAACACTTTGAAGGCTCCGTCTCTTTTATCCCAAAGAGAAACTAGATTAACAATCCTCCCTCATGTATAGTCGAAAGATTACGTTTTAGGGTGAAAATGCGGGAATTCCTCGCTAATCAGATACACCAAGTACATTGAAGTATTGAACTTTTCACACTAGGACCATGAAATAGGTGCCAAGGCAAAGGGACAAACAATAAACAACTTTGTGACGCATTCTCTCTGGATCAACAAATTCCATACTTAAGAGCAACTGGTGGAATTAGATCTGGCCAAGCCCTTGGTATATGAATGATATGTTCAAGTTACTAACAAAATGCAGTAAGACGAGAGTTGATCATCATTGGCAACGAGATCAAGTCCCACTTATAATCGGCTGCTGGCTATGACCTGTCATATATAGAGTAATTGCATACAAGTGATAATATGGCCAATAGGCGGGAAGAGATAAGTTCATGAGCATCTCAGGCAAACATTTAAGGTGTGATCCAGAACAATGCTTAGAGGTTGCATATATGCAATACGATTTTCTTTAGCTAAAGCTAAATTGCTTCTGGTCTTGACCTCAGGGGGAAAAAAGGTTAAAAGTCAACCCTTTCGGTGCACGCATACTTGTTTCTTTTTATTAGAAGATATGAAAAAAAACTGAACTTCATCAGGAAAAACAAAAACATAGCACTAGATTTGTCTAGGAGAAGAAAGCTAAGAAAGGGAAGATTGATAATACATAAAAGTAAAATTATCGAACAATCCACGAAATTAGAGACTAGAGAAATGATATGAAAACATACCAGATAAAACGAAAAATACAAGAATGGCCAAGCGGTATCGGACAATCCAAGGCAAATCAACTTCGAGAGTGCAGTGTTTTTGATGCTCTTTTGTACGGATGGTTCCAGCTGGTTCCGTGTTTCTGGCTTGCAAATCAGGTAAAAGGATCTTATTACTCATGACTGAAAATCCACTGCTATCTCTAACTTCGACTCTCAAAGCCACAGGATCACATTCCCAATCTACCTCAATGATACCAAAATTGGGTTGCCCTGGAAACAAAATCCATTTTGATGAGATACTGTCCATCACCTTCCTCAAATGCCGAATTTACGAGTAAAGCCAAAAATGGAGAGGCAAAGTTACCATATGTACATGACTTGTATCTACAATTTTGCACTGTTACTCTCGCGGTAGTAGGTGTTAACCATGCCATTAGTCTAACTAAAAAGTGCAATGGTGGTGGGACTACCCCCTCAACAGATTGTGTCAGCCCACTCGAGGTGATGTCATATAGTGGATATCGTGTAGCACAGTCATATCTTGCAATTTCCGCAAAATGGACATCTCCACTGATGAAAACAATGCCGTCCCTCTTCACAATTAAAAGAAAGGGCAAGTTATGGCAACGAGAAGCATATTTAACAGTTAAGATCAGTTTCCAGAGCATTTTGTAAAGAAGCTAACACATTTCTATCAATCCTTAAGGACAATACAGTCCAACACACAGTACAGTTGGTCACTTGGTAGATCGCATCCATAAGCATGTTAATGAAGCAAGATTTACATCATTACATATTACCAACAAACATGTATGACATTTTGGAAGACAGAGAAAGTTGTCACCTTGCTATCTTGTATTATCTGAAAAAGGCGATTTCTCTCCTTCGGGAAACGTCCCCAACCCTCGATAGAAAATAATGGACTAGTAACCGCTGAAAGGTTTGATATGACCTAAACACGAATCAGAAACAAAAAAAAAATATCATTAGTGATTTCTACATTGTTAATGAACAAGACAACAAGAAAAGTAACATTATCGAGGAATTCTTAAAAAAATTAATCAGAGAATTTTATAAAAAGAAACTTCAATAAGCCCATAAAGAGAACTAGAGTTCTCCATCCTTCAGATTAAAAAAAAAAACTACACGTTCATATTGCATACTAGCATACACCCTTTGGCAACCAAACTTTTGTACAAAGAAAGAACGAAACTGCACAAGGTCAATCAAGCACACACAGATCCCCAATACTAATATTTATAAAGTCCATAAATACTACTCCTACAGTCCTACATAGTAAGAAATAGTCGTCAATAATTGACAAACAGATAATAACTGAACAAGATACCAATATTTCAACAGAAAAAAATAATTATTTAATGAAGAACCTGCACAGAGGAGCCAATAATGGTAATGGCAGTTGGTGGACCGTAAAGCTGTCTCTGCAACCATTTCCATTGAGAACTTCCCAAAATACTCCCATCACTTGACAGAGGATCTCTATAGTATCTTGTATCAAGAAGGATAACCTAGCAAAAATCGATAACAGCAAACCAACCAAATCAACAAAAAGAGGCCAAATTTATCCTCATCAAAAAGTGAAGAGCAAGAAGAAATAACCGAGAAAGATGACAACTTCTTAAGAACGAAAAATTTGGATTTGATGCCTTGTCCAACAATAACTCTTGAGGCAATTTCTCATAACTCTTTGAACCAAGCTAGATTTGATATTGGGATATTAACTATAGATGTTTCCATGGTTCTCTTAAGAACAAACGGATGTGGTATGAAGCTTTAGTAATCTAGTCCATGCACGTACTCTTCATGTGATGACATTTGTTTGTTTCTACTGCGTTGAAACAGAACACATTGTCTCTCTACTTTCTCCGTTTTTCTTCTATAAGAAACGTTAAAAAAAAAAAACAATCATTCACAAGACACCAAAGGGTGTCATGGAATCACACAAGAAGGGCTAGAAACCCATTCTAGCATTCATTAGCAGTAAGTAGACACGAACAAATTTTTTTTTTTTTGTTTTTGTTAAGATGTAAAAAATGGCTTATATTACCATTTGAGCTTCTTATTATCATAAAGTAGAAAAAGGTTGGTGTACTTCCGCCCAATGGACAGTTGGAACAGATCAGTGGTCTATTGAAAACAACTTCTCTATGTCATTGGATTGCAATCCAGAGGTATAGTTGCGTACACCGACCCCGTTACCTCGCTTGGACAGGAACCTCGTTTGTAAGTACCAAGATAATGATGTTGTTACGATGTTAAAAAAAACCATGGCCTTACTCTATAATTATATTTACGCACAAAATGAAGAAAAAGCAAGTACTAAATGAAGTAGGCTTTCATCTATACCTCATAATTCTGAACTATAGTATCGACGTGAAGAAGCTGTTCCCTCAAATTCGATGGCTTTGTCTTACTTTTTTCTTTGTCCTTCCATGCATACCCCCGAATTGCAAAAAGAACAAGCTTTCAAACTTTGGTGAGCCAAGACCTCTCTTTCCTTGTTTTCAGAGTCTCCACTGGAGCAGGCTATGGCTGTCCAACCCAAAAATAAAAACTTTTTGGAAGTCTATTTACATTATTTAAGATGATTATGCAATTTAGGTTGACTGCAAAAAAATCCAACTTGAACTTTCATTGAAGAACTATGGCGTTTAATCATGGGAGGGGGAGGTTCCCTCTCCAACCTGTTCCTGGGAAAGTACAGCACATAGAGAAGGTATTTAACCCCTTCATGTCCATGAAAGAAGGAACTGAACGGCTTAATGTGTTACCCCATTAACCAAAATCAAATTTATGCATGTACTGGGTGGGGGGAATAGCAAATAGAAACATCTCAGCTGAAATGGTAACTTTGTTATAGCCAAGCAGGAAGCTAGTACTTCTAAGGTAGTCACAACTCAAAGTGCATGCTGGAGCGTATTGTCAGCATTAGAGGACTTTCTTTCTTTTGGAAAAGCGCAGCAGTTGGTGAACTGGACGGGTCACTAGAACATCTGGCCAGCCCCTGAATGACCACCAGTACGATGAATCATATAGTGCAAAGCCCTGGACAAGAATCACGCAGAAGCTGACTCTTTCAAACAATAGAAAATAACTGACAAGCAACATTAAAACTTTATTAAGTATTTTACTTCACTGGTTATCACCAGAAGGGCAGAAACACTCAGATCCCTGGCTTAGGCACTCGCATGGATCTACGGCTAAGTGTAGAGGTACGAGAGAGGGGAATTGAAAGGCAAAGGAGTTATGAGTAAAGCCAAGCTGAAATAGGTAAGAGGATGGGCAACATAAATCACAACAGGCCATGAATATAAATATAAAATTGAATATTCTCTAATAGCTACAACGTTGGCAGCGTGATGCTAGATGGGAATGTTAAAGGAAATATTTTGAAGTTGGCCTGTGGTAAAGCTCTGACTGGCTGAATTAAATTTTCAGACTTACAAGAAGCTGATAGCTTATGCTTAACTGAAGAAGTTGATGGTGAGTGTTCGACCATTCTTGGTTCTACAGATTGAGGAGCTCTCTTCTTTAACTTGCTTATGGGGTCTGTCAACCTTACTAACATTGATGATTTAAGGAAAGAATTGCGAAAAGAGACGGGAACTTTCTTATGTAGACTTTTGTTCATCACATCAGCTTGCCTACTCAGTATCCAACCTCTCCTGGTTGTGTAAATTGGAAACGTCGGGCTACATTAAAGGTCCAAGCATGTGTGGACAACGGTGTTGGGTAATATTATCACAATCTCACGTGACATCTTTAGTAAGTGTTGACAAAAAATCAAGGATGGTTCACACTTAAAATTGCATGGTCCCGTAGCTTCGGAGTTTTGGAGGCACGTGATGAATGAAAATTGGGTCATCCCGAACGGTGTTCAGAACATCGTTATTTTAAGTTTGATTCAAGAAATGAGAATAATATGATGACATTGTGCTTTCATGGCTATTTTGGGCCCCACGGCTGGAACAGAAATCTCTGTGTTTTCACAGGAAAAACTCATCCTTTGGATTCTCTATGGGGGTGGGTTAAGGCAACGGAATTTTTACAGACATTCTTACTACAGTTTCACACCAATATTGGGACAGCTTGTAAATTTTTAGTATGAGGATGTTTTATCCTCCGCTTTGTAATTCCTTAGATTATCAATACAAAATTTTCTACCATAACAAACACAGAAGGATGTGATATTTCCGGGCACAGAGAAGTTTCTTTCAAGCCAAGGAGTGCAGATTGTAGCCATCGAAGCAGACCACCAAAGGACCTTCTTCTCTTGATTCCTTCTTAGGTGGTCTAAGATCATTTTTACAGCAAACCCCAAAATGCCCCCTCCCATCTTAAAGAGATGCCTCCAAAAGAGTTGAGCGACCACGTAGAGAAAGAAAAGGTGTCAAACAACCTCACTACCATGCAAGTGCATCATTCAAATGTCAAGAGAAAGGTTTAAAGATTTTTTACTTTATTAGTGGCGCATCATGCATATCTGATGAAAACATTTGAGTTTCATCTTACGCTTACGAGTGCGTCATATTTGTGAAATTTTCAGTGGTTCATAAAAGTCAAGTACGTTGAGAAGTTAGATATATTAAGTCCCTTGAGAGAGAACTTGCAGACTTTTCCAACAATGTGCACCACACATTCTGATAAACATGCCTTAATCTCACTACTTGTGCCTGAGCATTCCATGATCATCACAGTCTCTCTCCCTTTTCTCTATATACAGGGACGAATGCGGGAGGATGTTTTTACATCTAAGTAAGCTCCAGTTAACGCATAGCAGATTGGGCAAAGCTGTTCACAATAAGCAGATACATCCTTGCAACAAGAGGAGCAACACTATTTCATTCCCGTTTGACATAGGAGAAAGAATTAGAAACAAAGAGGTTAAGTCACAATATCATCCAAAAATACCCAAGGGGATAGACTTCCAGGAGGAAAGGCCGTTGACCAAGCCCAAACCACCACTTTCCAAGATAAGCCTATCCAACCCCAGTCTTTACAGAACTACCAAGCGATATGGATCCGATCCGACATGGGATCGGAGGATCTTATCCTTCAGATGACAAAATTACAGACACGGGGACTTGGGACAAAGGATGCGGGGACTCGGGTCAAAGGATACACGGACTAGCCCAAGGTATAATCAAATTAAACTATTGGAAAATTGGGTATACAAAGAACAATATTAATAATTAATTAGTTGGGTCTAATTTAAAACGGGAACTGATGTAGTCTGTTCAAAAGGAGAGAATAGAGAAACAGTAGCTGCTGAACGCAGCAGATGAATGAAGAAAGAATAGATGACCAATAGAAGCAACATGGGTTTTACTTCCTTCCTCTCTATCTTTTTCCTCGTTGATATCTAAAAACACTGATAAGTAACTAACTTTCATGACAGTGAAATATGCGGAGATAGTATCCCCCTGATCATGGCCGATACAGCTGCAGTGTCGCATCCCGCATCGCATCCAAAGGATATGGGATATGCCACCCAGCAGGCCTGATGGAGCTACCAATCCATAGCTTCCAGACATAACTTCAGCCATTTGAGGACTCCAGGGTGAAGACTCTTCAACCACCCTCTGTCAGAGTGTCAGTGGTAGCCTTGATAACCGCAGTCACAGGGAAGTACGCCAAGACCACCACCCACCCCATCGATTATAGCTACATGACGTGCTTCTGCATTGATTTTACCACCTCAAAGGGGATGCCACAACCTATGCTCTCCAAATCAATGTTGAGCCAACTTTTGTAGGAGGAAAGCCTATAAGCTTGTGGCATCTTTTTGATATGGGCATATGTTAGCCAACAAGCTTCCGAGTTCCGAGGAACACAGATATCGATAAAATAAAATAAAATAAAAAAGGGTTATAGCTCAAGAGCCTCCCCCCTTTTCGAAACCCTCAAAACAAACGGTTATTAAACGAGGGTCATATCTGCTGGCATTGTGAAGAAAGTACATAGAATTTGAAGATCATTTTTATGGGAAATCACAGAAAATGGAAGGAAAATAACTATGGTTAAGTGGAATTCTTTCTCTATGCCTAGAAGAGAGGGAGGTTTGGGAATAAAGGAAGTCCTTGGATGGAACAAAGCTATGCTGATGAAATGAATTCATAAACTCAGTACTCATCACAACAGTCCATGGTGCATGCGGATTAGAGTTTATGTTTTGAAGGGAGTGTCTATTTGGTCTGCTCAAGCTTCTCCTGATAATTCCGTCACCTTCAAAAATATAATCAAGGTACGAGATGAACTCCTTGGTAAAGTGAATGGTATTGAAGTTGCAAAAGCTTGTATTCACTCATGCTATAAAGGGATAAATTCAGGGTAACAGCAGCATATGATCTGTTCAAAACTCCAGCCAGAACAGCTGTACTTACGAAGCCTTTCTTGGATTCGCTATTCCAAGATATGGTGTTATTGCAGTCTTAGCAGCTAGAAATGTGTTCTGTAGCTTCCAAATAGCTAGTCAATGCAGGCTCTGTAAACAGGGCTACTGAGAATAGAGACCATATGTTCTTTACCTGTTCTTATTCTAAGTTGATTTGATCTTCTATCCTGACTTGGTTGGGTTTACAGAGGAGTCAGCTGAGCTTTTCTCGAGAGGTTTATTGGATATTTGGATGAACAAGTGTATTCGGGGTAAAGGAGCTAGGAAGAGGAGATTCAGAAGTGTCTTCTCCTCTATCATCTATGAGATTCGGTTGGAGAGGAATCTGAGAACTTTTACACAGCAAATCCGAACTGAGCAACAGATTATTGCTAACATTAGAACTGTCCTTAGTCTGAGATGTTGTATTGCTTAGTGATGTAGAGCTGCTTGGCCTTAGGATGTTTGCTGGCTCAGATGTAGTGATTTGTCACGAGATCCTTAGTTGTTTCCCTTTTGGGACCTTTTTGGTCGGACTAGGATTGTATTACAATTCATCATTTTAATACTAATCCAAACTATTTCCTTTCAAAAAAAACAAAAAAAACAAAAAAAAAAAAAAAAAAAAAAAAAAACAGGGTCATACCTTAATTTGCCTGCCAATAGGGCCAAATGTGTAAGATGTATAAACACCAGCTTGCTTTCTCCTGCAATTAAAGAAAGAGGTGTTCAAGAGAAAAAAAAATAAAGCAAGAAACGAATAGATATGAAGTATCGTCCAGCAAGTCACCAAAAGGTACAAAACTAAGTAAATCACCAATAACATGTCTCTCTTTCACAAGTCTATTTATTTAGATAGAAAAAACTTTCTAAACCACCTCAGGGCTAATCTTTTTGCAGGTCTTTCAGAAACAGCCTCTCTACTAGTCTACTAGTCAGGGGTAAGGTTGAGTACAATACTGATCTCCCCATAGTAGAATCCACATTGAGTTGTCGTTAAAGGGAGGGGGGACAAAAATCCATGAAGATACCATGACTAATCAATGTCTGCGGGCTTATAATAAATACATATGAATCTGTATAGTAAAATAAGCTCACCTTGGACTATCTATTGGTTCATCCAAGAAATCTAAAAGAAGCTTTTGATTGGTGACCTTCCTATTGAATTCTTTCCCGGCGTCATTCAGTCCATAATCATGGTCATCCCATGTCCCAACCACCTGGTACCAAGGTTAAGCATGAAACAAGGTTAGCTAATCAACAAGAAAATAAGAAGAAAACAGCACTGTGAAAAGGNNGGAATGATTGTGAATGTAAGAGTACCCCGGATCCGCCTTCATCTTGTTATATCTAGATTCCATTTCTTGCTCAGAAGTAGGGAAAAACCTTGGAACATTCTTCCAAGGTCCCACGGTCCGTTCCTTGCCAAACAATCTGAAGGGGCGTTTATCATCTCCATAAATATTGTCTCCCAACCAAATGAATACTTGTGGATTGAAGTTTCTAATTGCATGCCATATTGTCTGCATGTAACATTGATCTCTCAAGCATAAGCATTATTCTCGTTGTAACGCATTTTTACCACTAATAAATAAGGGGTATGTTAAACGCAGCA
>CAAKMY010047369.1:0-14300 GCA_901111285.1 Corrigiola litoralis | reverse complement strand
GGGTGACTGGGTTGTGTGCTGGTGTCGGCCGGGGGTGGGGGGGGCGCTGGGGCGAGACTAGGTGGGGCCAAGTGTGGGCAAGCGGTGGGGGAGGACAAAATGGGAGGGAATTAAAGAAAATAAAAAAGAAAAAGAAAAAAAAGATATTCCTTAATATCAATCACTCAATTAGTTAATAATTAGCCTAATAGACCACTGATCTAACGTAACTCTAACAAATACTAACGTCTGTCCTCATTAAGGGCATTTTAGGTCGAAAAACCACATCGGAGGCATTTTGGCTTTTTCGAAATAACACAGGGACATTCTGACTTTTTGGCCAAACCACAGGGACACTCTAGAGAATTTCCCTTTTCTTTTTTCATGATTGCCTTTTGAGCTGGAGTGCGTTCATGTAAAAGTTTTTTTTGGGTCCTGTTTTGTTATCGTTGAACATGTTTAAATCATTGATAACATGCTTTATGGAGTCCCACTTTTTTTTTGCCCAAAATAACAAAGTGAATTGAGCTTTTAAATAATTTAACAAAATGGTAATTGTTAAATGTGGTAAACAGTGCCTAATCATTGTGATTTTACCGTTTTTCCGAATCCAATGCCACTCCACCAGCACAATTCACAACCATCATTGCTCACAAGTTACACCGCCCCTAGCACACATCTTGCAATTGGCATTACCAGGTACTTTTTTTTTTTTGGTACAAGCATTACCAGGTACTGTTAAGGAGAGTGACATGAAAGTACATTTGGCAATTGATATTGTTTAATTAATCCAACCCCTTACTAAATAAACATAAATTCCCAAGCATAATGAACTTACTAATTACCAAGCAAAACCAATATAAATTTATATTCGTACAATCGAACCCTTATTATGGGTCAGAGGAGCTTGCCAAAAAACACCAGCCTCTAATTAAGCAAGGAGGTTCACAAAGTAATTAACATATTCTTCGTCCTTGTTGTGAGCAATATGATGCAGCATACGTGATAGGAAGGGATAATAACAATCAAAGTTCGTTGATTCCGCAGAATACCGAAAGTTGATAGAGTTGAGGAAAACCTCAATTTTTATATATTTACCAAAAAGGTGACTGAATGAAAACCAAACGAGTGTTTAAATAGCAAACCCTAACAACTGTAAAGAAGGAAAATTACGAAAAGGTCCAAAACTATCGAAATATAACAAAACAAGTAACGAAAAAACGGTAAACTGCGGTTTTAGCCCTCAAGATCAAGAAATTTGGCTAAAATCCACCGTACACATGGCATAGCAATGAGTCTTGCTCAGAAGACCGTTGCCACCCGAAATACACTACAACTTTGTCAAATTCTGACACTTGCGAAAATTCTTCCGATGTTCTAGCCGCTGCAAATAATTCAACTCGATTTGCGCCGCATCACAATAGCTAGCTACATTGTATATACTGAGAGGATCAAGGTAGGCCTACTGGTTGGGAACTCAACCTGCATGGGAGATGTCAAAGGTTCAAATCTTCATATCCCCCTTCCCGACAACATTAAATGCTCCAATGTATCCAAAAAATGTATATATTGAGAAACATCATTCTGCCTCACGAAGAATATCATGTAACAAAAATATCCGAAGATGCCACAAGCTCACGACCCACCCTCTTCCAACTAAAAACGAGATTGCCTAATTAGTGGCGAATCCACGAATTCGACAATGTGGGTGCGGAATATAAATAATATAACTCAATAATTTTTAAAAATATGAAAAGTCGCGATATTACCGTGGTAAGGTGAATAAAAAAGAATGTTCATTATGGAATTTGAACTCATGTCCTACGTATACAACATTTTATCAAAATTTGAAACTATCAATAAACGATAGAATTAGTTATGATCTAAATTTATCTTTTCTTTCTATCAGAACGAAGAACTGTCAGAAATACAAGGGTGAGTGTGATTGCACCCACCGAACCCACGTAGATCTGCCCATGTGCCATATAGTACAAATTTCTTAGTGACTATTATGTGATTTATGTCCATTCTTGCACATTAGACAATAGCAAAAATGCCTCCTTAGACGTATGTTTCGCCCGTCAAATATCACAAATCATTAGAAAATACCGTTTATTTTATGGTAAACATAGCCAAACTCTTTATAAGACAGATCATTACAAGATCCTATCAAGCCCAATCCAAATTAGTGATATATTGAGTTTATTGGGTCAGCATGATTCCGTTTACTTTTATCACTCTTTAAAGGCTAACCGACTAAACTAAAAGAAGATATCAAGATATATGCAATATAATTAATCAAAACCGCTCAAACACCTCATCAAGACAAATCGCATTCCATAACCACATAAGGCCTAAGAACAATAATTCAAAAAAGGGAGATTCTAACTTATGTCTACGAACATTGCACTTTTCCAGCTAATACCCAAGTTCTAAATCAAATTCCAATTAGTGTCTTTTACTTTCTTATCTTCCAAATCTCCAATAACATCCTATAATTATCACTTTGGATATTGGGTTGTTGTAAAAATGTTGTATTGGGCTATGCCCTCGAGGAGAGCATGTGGTCAAGAAAGTAGATATATAATATAATAATAGCCATATTCAGCTACAAATATCCCTGTCTTCATGCCCATTCCATACACTTAGCAATTATGGATAGCCCTGGTAGAAGGTCTATTCTCTTTGCCTGTCTACTCTTCTCTTATATCCAACTATCTCAATCTGCCGCAAAGTGCAATCCAAATGACCAGAAAGTTCTCCTACAAATTAAAAGCCACTTCAACAATGCTTCTCCCTTCTCCTCATGAAACCCGAAAACCGATTGTTGTAATTGGGATAACATCGGCTGCAATGATGATGCTCACCCCGGTCGGGTTACTTCCCTTACCGTGGCCTTAGCCGACGACGTCTTAGGTGATATACCTCCAGTGGTTGGAGACTTGCCCTTCCTGAACTCCCTTCGGTTCTTCGAGTTGCCTAATGTGACCGGGCCTATCCCCCCAACCATCACCAAGCTCACCCTGCTCGAAACTCTTGACCTCAGTACCAACAAGCTGAGTGGGCCTATACCGGAATTCTTGAGCCAGATGAAAAGCCTCCAGCTTGTTGATCTCTCTTCGAACAGCTTCACCGGGCCTATTCCTTCATCATTGTCTCTTCTCCCCAACATATTTGAGCTCGATCTCTTCAGGTACTTTTAAGTATTACACTGATCATGAACTCGTGCAGGCTTTTTTTATAGTTACTACATCATAATCTTAATAAATATGTAAGCGGCTAATATGTAGTAGCATACACAGTTGTTAAAATTTCACGGATAGAATCTGTGTCAATCATTAAAAATAAGCTTTTTGGTGACTTCACTGGAGTACGGAGATACCGCTACATATATCACAATCTTTTTTACTGTATATTTGAAGATGTAGCTACATAGTGTGACATTTCGGATAATGACAACGATCAATTAGGCATGGATACATGTTTCTATTATTTTTTTTTTTTTTTAGGCCAATTGCTAGCTATCAACCTGGATCATGTCACATTTCACACCTTACACGTATACTTGAACTTGCATATCCTCTACTTCCACCACATGATATATCCCTCTAACTTTTGGATACATATTATTTTTCAGCAACAAGCTAACCGGTTCAATCCCGGAGAGCTTTGGCACATTCAAGACGGGTCTAACTCTGCAGGTGTTCAACAACAAGTTGTCCGGCATCATCCCAAAGTCATTAGGCCAGGCCAATTTAACGACCCTAGACGTGTCCGACAACAAGTTTACTGGAGATGTGTCATTTTTGTTTGCAAGAGATAAGCCTCTTAATACAATTATTCTGAGGCAAAATAACTTCAAGTTTGATTTCACCAATGTAGACCTGCCTCAGGGGCTAAAGGGCATTGATATGGCTCACAACCAAATATATGGGTCTCTTCCTAAGAGGCTTGGCCAGCTGCCATTGAGTTTCATAGATGTGAGCTACAACATGCTATGTGGCCGGATCCCTACCGGCCGACGTCTGAAGCGGTTCAACCCTTCTCGCTTTGCTCACAACAAGTGCCTATGTGGTGTTCCTTTACCCCCTTGCAAGGGAAAGACAGAGAGTTTGTGAGATGTTTGAGTATAAACAAGTAGTAAAAAATAAGATTGTGTCATTTAGTGGTATTTAATTTAGACGCCACCCTCTTACTAGTAGGGTTGATCAAACCTACGTATATAAAGGTGACGATTTTTTGAGTTCCATCAAATGACACCATATCATTGTATATCTAGTGATCCCCACAGAAATAAAGTAATAGGACCATGCTATCGGCTCCTGTTGATGAGTGCTACAACATTAATGATGGAGAAGTGGAGTTGTGGACCTGTAATCTCCCCAATTTCTTGCTATTGACATCTTTTATCCTTTCTATTCCTTTTCAAATCTGATCATCTTTGAAAAGTTCTAGCTAGGGGTTAATGGCAAAATTTATCATATAATCAAGCAGATATAGAGAAAAAACATTTACAATCTAGTCGTAGGAGAAGCATAACTATATACATCCTAGATAAGTTCTGTGCGACTTCTAAACTTGGATAAGTTGGTCAGTGTTTCTAGTTCCTTGTTCTTTGAAGTACGTGTATTTTAAAGAGTATTCTTCGTATGAGTTTCAACCTGGACCTGGGTACCTATCTTGGTAGTCCCATGGATTTTGGGGTGTCCAAAAAGATCTTTGGTAATCTTATTAACAAGGTGAAATTACCTCTAAGTTCTTCGAATAATATACACCTCCCTCCTATTTGTAGGCTAACTTTGATCTCATTAGTTTGTCCTCCTTAGCTGTATTTAATTGTCGATTTTTAAAATTGCGAAAAGTGTTGCAATGATTGATTCATTAGTAATTGCCTTGTTTTGGTGGACGAATCCAATTAAAGAAATCAAGTAACATGCATTGGACGCATGCAAAATCTATCACTCGTCCTAAAGAGATCAGATGTTTGGAAATTAAGGATATGATCGGCTTAATGAGGCATTACGAGCTAAACCAATGTGGCGTATCTCATCTGAGCAGGGATCGCTCTTTTTTAAGTTATTCACGACGGCTTATGAGATGAACTATCACTTGGTTCTAAATGGTGTTTTTTTGTCCAATTCTAGGGTGACGTGGGTTGGGGAGGTAGAGTTTAAGATAAATATTGGACAATTTTTTGTCGTTTTGTTTTTGTATTTTCTTTTATCCTTTGATTTTATTATTTCTGGCTAATCTGAATTTTTTGAACTTTTTTTTGTTTACCTCGTGCTTTTTTGCTTTACTTTTCTAAACATTTTTAAAACTTTTTTGAAATGAAATAAAAAACAATGTACAAAATATGCTCTGTATTTGATCTCTTTTACAGTTTACTTCTGCCAAATAAAAATATGCGTCTAAGGAAAAAGCATAGGTCAAGAAAGCCGCGCGCCATTCTTGCTAACTATTTTCCCGTAGCCTTTAAGACTGTTAGACATATTCAGCTACAAATATCCCCGTCTTCAGCCCATATTTCTTATCCTATTTCATACACTTGAGTCATGAGCAATTATGGATAGCCCAGGCAGAACGTCTATCCTCTTTGCCTGTCTACTCTTCTCTTTTATCCAACTCTCTCAATCTGCCACTATTTGCAATCCAAATGACCAGAAAGTTCTCCTTCAAATTAAAAGCCACTTCAACAATGCTTCTCCCTTCTCCACATGGGACCCGAAAACCGACTGTTGCAGTTGGTCATCTGACATATTCTGCGACGACGATACTCACCCCGGTCGGGTAACATTCCTTACCGTGGCCATAGCTGACGACGTCTCAGGTGAGATACCACCAATGGTTGGAGACTTGCCCTTCCTGATCTCCCTTCGGTTCTTCGAGTTGCCTAATTTAACGGGGTCTATCCCCCAAACCATCACCAAGCTCACCCTGCTCGAAACTCTTTACCTCAGTACCAACAAGCTGAGTGGGCCTTTACCGAAATTCTTGAGCCAGATGAAGAGTCTCCAGTTCATTGATCTCTCCTTCAACAGCTTCACCGGGCCTATTCCTTCATCATTATCTCTCCTCCCCAACATATTTGAGCTCATTCTCTCCAGGTACTGTTTAAATGTTCCTTTGATAATCATGATTACTAAGTAGCTAGGTGACTAGGATTCTCTGCAACTTTTTTAATAGTAACATTATACTCCTACAGTCCTATTTAAAACTGTAAGCGACTGTTATGGAGGAGAAGACACAGTTGCTAAAACAATTGCCACGGGCCACGGGATTGGATGCTTTTGATTCATGGGGTTGGTAGAGTTTAATATAAATAGTAGCATCAAAAAATAGATGCATGTTAAAATCATTCAAGAAAGGAAAATGTAAATTAAATTATTATTGACAGCACTATACGAACCCAATCCCTTTTTTTATAAAGTTGAAGTTGTCAATTTAAATGTGATATTATTGTAGATAAATTTTTTTTTTGTCTGAAAGGAGCGCACTAAGTCGCATGTAAGAATTGAACCCCCAACCTCATGATTGGGGTAAGACAGCTCCAACCACTTGAGCTAGTTCTCTTCTTATATTATTGTAGATAATGACAACGGTGACTCTGGCGTTTATACAATTAATATGTTGTATATTTCTTTTTTGTTATGTTAGTTTAATTTCATTAGAGGGATTAAAAATCCCGTTAATTGAAGGATTATAATAATACATATAAGAGCGAAGATGGCATCCAAATTAGCCTATCCGCTACCGTCATTTTATTTTCGTAGCAAGTGTTAGCTAGCTAAGTACGACATAATATATTTTATATCCATGTCAGCGTTCACACGATTAATGTATACGTACTTGAACTTGCATATCCTTTGCTTCCCTCACATAATGTCTCCCTCTAACTTGTAAATACATGTTATTTCAGGAACAAGCTGACCGGTTCAATCCCGGAGAGCTTTGGTGCGTTCAAGACGGGTTTAACCCTAGACGTGTCCGACAACAAGTTGTCTGGCACCATCCCAAAGTCATTAGGCCAGGCCAATTTAATGTCCCTAGAAGTGTCCAACAACAAGTTGTCCGGCACCATCCCAGAGTCATTAGGCAAGACCAATTTAACGTACCTAGACATTGCCAACAACAAGTTCACCGGGGATGCTTCATTTTTGTTTTCAAGAGACAAGCCTCTTAAAACAATTTTTCTATACCAAAACAACTTCAAGTTTGATTTCACCAATGTGGACCTGCCTCAGGGGCTAAAGCAAATTAGTATTGCTCACAATCAAATATATGGGTCTCTTCCTAAGAGGCTCGGCCAGCTACCGCTGCAGTTCATAGATGTGAGCTACAACAAGCTATGTGGTCAGATCCCTAACGGTCGCCGGCTAAAGCATTTTTCCTTTTCGCTTTGCCCACAACAAGTGCCTATGTGGCATTCCTTTACCCCCTTGCAAGTAAAAGACGTAAGAGTTGAGAGTTTGTGAGATGTAGAATATAAACAAGGTGTAAGCTACATATGATACATTATCTAGTTTATAAAATTGAGATGACGTCATCCAATGATTTCCAATTTAATCACCCTATTATAAAAATTCTTCTTATGAAAGCGTGACATCCAAATTTGCATCATCGAGTGTCACCATATTATTGTCTATCAAGAGTGATCCCCATATAAATAAAAGTAAGAAGGCTATGCAGTTGGCTCCTGATGAGTGGTTGCATTAGAAATAATGGAGAGGTTGAGTTGTGGATATGTAATTTCTCCTATTTCTTGCTATTGATATCTATAATATTGTCCTTTTTTTGTGTTTCTATTTTTATTTTTCAGATCTGGTATGTTTTGGAAATGTTTTCGCTAGGAGTAAATAACATGTTTAATTTGATTAACATTAACATACAATCATGTGATTTTAGAAAAAAAATTACAATCTATAAGGAGAAGCATATAACATTATACAACCAAAATCAAAATTTGGAGAAAATCCAATATCTCCTCAGAAGGACTTAATTGTGGGGGTGGATGCTTCCTGGAAGGCCTATGAGACTGTTGCGGTCGTTGTTTGAGTTGGTTGGTACAATTTTAGGGGAAGCAAAGTTGACGATGAAATCGATGCTAGATACATGGCCTCTCCTTTACATATAGAGGCTTGTGCCATCAAAGAAGGTCTCCAAAGGGCCAATAAACAAGGAAAGAGACAAGTTAATGTGTTCACATATAGCCTCGAGGCATATTCTTTGGGGTGATTACCCACCTCCAATTGATTGTAAGGGGACCTTTGAGGATAACAAGGAACTTAGCATTGTATTCGAGACCTGCTAGATTGTTAAGGTGTATGGTTGCTCATGCCCATAGGCTGGCAACCGAGTCAATGACGGCTAATAATATGGGAGCCATTGTATGCGGCTTGTCTTAGTTTTCTTTCAAGTTAGCCTATGTCAAAAAAAAAACTAAAAAAGAATATCTTTAAGTCTAATTGCAAATGATAAAGAAAGTTATTAGTATTGGATACAATTTATGTGTGCTTTCGACCACGTAGTTCATCATGTCTATATCTAACAACCTATCCGACATGGTTCGCGGATACCATACCTAGGAGAAATATCCGTCCTCCGTAGCTCATCATATAAACTTGTTCTCTATAATATCGCTTCCTCTTATTCAACACTTACTATATGTAATTGTCATCATCTATCTATACACATACAATCTTTAGGATTCCGACAGACTTCAATTCTTTGGTTGCTTTCAATTCACCACCCTGCAGTTGCATTTCTGCTCGACATATATATATTTATCTTTTTATTATTGATACGAACAAAGTCGGTCAAATTCAAAATAGTACCTATGATATAAAATCATATGAAACACATCAAAAAAAATACAATATTATTATATTATGTGTGTTGTGCGGGCTAGTAGGAGACATCCATTAGACTAACTTTCTTATTATCTCACATCTATAATAATTAACAATCAAGCATGAGCATATTATGGGTTGGTTATTTCATTTCCGGGTTAACTCCGATGGCTAAATCGTACATTTGGGTTAAGTTGGGCCTGATTCTGGTCGTATTGGGTTTGATCAAATAGGTTGTTCATTTTAGTTGCTTTTTGGGTTGGATTAGGTCACTTTTAAGTTGAATAATTGGGTCGAGTCATTTTCTACTATTATATTATTTTTTTAACACAGTGTATTAAATTTTCTACTATTATATTATCTGTTTAACATAGTGTTTAATTTTTTTTTATTAATCTTGAGTTTTAGACATATATCAAGTCGGGTCAAGTTGAGTAATGTTTAGAGTTGAACCGGGTTTAGATCAACTCGGATTAGGTTGTGATTAGTTTCGTATTTTGAACTTTCGGATTGTATCAGATTTCAATTAAATACTAAATCGAGTTTGGTGCTTTTTTTATTTTCATGTTTTCAAATTGTATAGGATGGGGTTTGGGGTGGCTCCTATTTGGTTTATTGGGTCGAGTTAGCTTAAATTTAGAATATAACTTCATGACATATCTATTTTACCAGGTCAGCTTAAAAAAATTCCGAATTGCATTCTATGTCGTTCCATCAAGACAATTGGAGTTCACATCTTTCATCAAGACAATGGGGCCTCTATTGCCTATGTGACCTCAATTTATTCAAGAAGATGAACTGCTTGGTTATATATTGTTTCACATGGTGGAGGTGATTTGAAGAAGCAGATCACAAGGATGCTTGGTTATACATAGTTCCACATGGAGGTGACTTGGAGTAGTCATAACTAGGGACCGGAGAACAGTGGCATTTATTTATTTTATTTTTTTTTGACGTTGGTCGAAATAAAGCAGTAAACAAGACCCTAGTCCTAAGGCAAAAACTGTCTCCGAAAACAGCCCATTCTTGTAGTAACTGCCAGTTGATGAGCCGCATGCACAGTATCACGATCAGCCTTAGCAACAACGCATATCTCCAATTCTTGAGCAGACCTCCAAATGTCTCGACAAATCCAAAGCACAGATGATGGAGGAAGCACATGGTGGAGAAGGATATGAACCAGTTGAGCCGCATCAGTGAAGATAGTAATCCTACAAACTTGATGTTGAATAGCCCAAGCAATAGCACCAAAGCATGCATGCGCTTCCGCTGCTAGACTGGACGCAAAACAGCCTATTGTAGTACCCGAGTCAATTACCTGTCCATAAATGCCCTGCTTCAGATGCCATGCCGCAGCCGCCAAATACTGAGATGCAGTCCACGAATCATCCACAACTGCAATTATCTCATGGCTACCAGTATGGTGAAGATCATCATGATGACCAATACTAGCCCGCAAAAACCAGGAGGCCAAGTGGCCTGATTTTCACTCATAAAACCAACAACTTGTTGCCTAAAATATTGTGTATCTAGTTGATCCTTAACACAAAGATCCGCATTAAGAAGAATCCTAGAGGGGTTAAGGGTTATGCCTCGAAAAATAACCTCATTGCGATGACAACATATAGACCACAACACCCCTACCACCAAATAAAGTTGTTTCGAATCACGTCCATTCTCCCAAAAGAAACCAAATAAATCCATGAGCCAACGGTTCATAGGAAATAAACTGGAAGCTTGAATGCTAAGGCCTAATGAAGAAGCTTGCCAAATATGCTGCGTTGTGAGACAATATCGAAATAGGTGATCCACTGTTTCTTGAGAATTGTCACAAAAAGTGCATAAACTGTGTACTGGAATGTGGATGTCCCTTAATCGACTCCTAACCGCTAATGCACCATACATCATTTTCCAAATGAATGTATTCCACTTGGAAAGCAAGTCAAAAGCCCACAACTTTTTCCAAAATACCTGTTCACCTATACGAAGGCAAGTACCTGCAAACTTCTCCTGCATGAAACTGTAATATCCGGACTTAACATTATATACTCCTGAAGTAGAATAACACCAGATAATGAAATCAGCCTCTGGCGTAGATGGTAGTTCAGCAGCAATGATTTTTTGAGCACAGGAGGGCTCAAAAAGTGCAAAGATTTTTGCCCGATCCCACAAATGAGGAGACTACAAAATTAAATCACTTACCTTTGTCCGTTGAAAAGTGGCCATAGAAACTGAATCACGAGCAACAGTTGACATTTATTGCTCCGTAGTTGAATGATTAATTCTTCTTGTGCACGCAATGCAAATATATAATGCGGCGACAGTACTACGTAACACTCTATGTTTCTTAGCAGAACCTATTGTATAAACCTGAGAGTACGTATTCTCAAATATACTTTTATTTACCTTTGTGTATTATTTATGTATCTTTGATGAGTTTTTATGTACCACAGTGAAAATATTGTATAATTCTAATTTATTGAAGGTACACAAAAAAATATACAAGATACACAATATATACCTAGAGTTGAACTTGAGAGTATGTACTCTCAGGTATACCTAATATTTTGCCGTTTCTTAGGTATAAGAAGCTGAATATACTTGACCCAAATGATATATGTTGATCGGATAAGGAGAAACATTGAAAGACCATAATTTAACTCAATTCGAGGACCTTTTCGTAGTGGTTATTTATAGTGAAGAGTGAGAGATTTTATAAATCACCCTAATGAACTATATTCTCTTAAATAAATTATCATTATCGTGTACACAATTAAAAAATCAAAGTTCATCCCCCTAATAAACCTCTTTGGAAGCCCTAGCCCCTATGCCGAGATATGATTTGCCAATAGGAGCTATTGGATAGGTCCATCCAACCGCACACTAGAAGACAAAAAATTTAAGTATATCCAAATGTCTATACTATTATACGTATAAAATACATATATTGATATGTCATACATTCCCGAATACACTGTTCTAGTGCTCTCCGAATCTCCAACTACTCCATCTCCACTACCAACACCTCTGGCCGAGGGCGAAGTTAGGGTTACGCGCCGACAACATTGAAACCCTAAACCCTAACTTCGAATAGAGAAGTGGTGTCGGAGACGAAGAGGGAACTTGACGGAGATGGAAGAAGGAACAACGTCGGCGATTTTGTTAGACGAAGAAGACTCTTCGCTGCCAGATTTTATGGTGGTCGGCGGTGTATTGGCCGCAACAGTTTATTGGTGCTGGTCGGCGGAGAAAGAAAGAAGGTGGGAGAGGTGGTGGTTGTGTTGTTTGTTCGATGTGTTGGTGTAGGATGTTTGCCAGCGTCGGTTGGTGGCTGGGGGAAGAGAAGAAGATGGATGTGGGGAGAAAGGAAGAGGTTGAGGGAGTATTTATTGGTATCATAATGGTTGAAATACAAGGCTCCCTCTACTCCTCTCTACACTATAAACTTTAGGACCCCATCCCATGACCCGATCACCATGCATGTCTCAATGTTGTCCCCTGCGCAACTCACCACCACAATGAACCCCGCAGTCTACCAAACACCTTAACATTCATCGCCATTGTCATTACGATCAGATTGCCGTGTAACAATACTATATGAATTCGTCGAAAACGATGAAACATCATTCTGATGCTTCCTATTAGACTAACATTAGAAGAACTTTAAAATATTAAAGAAGTTCAATTTTAGTAAGAAAAATTGAAAATACTAATTATACAAGAGTTCTAAAAAGCACACCTACGTGCTACAACGTGTTACCCCAATGCAGAATTGTTATAACACTACACGTATCATTTTCACACCTATTTGATTAATTGGTAAGTGTGCAATTGTGGAAACCACCTTACCAAATTATAGTGGTTGAATTGGATGGTGACGTAGTTTTGTGATGTTGCGATTGGTCGTGATTATAAGGCTGCTTGACCTAGCCATGTCTATGCTCACTATACAAATTGGGAATGCCCGTAAATTGTACAACTTCATGCTAAACTTGTAGAATATCAGTAGTAGAAGGGCCATAAGGGTGCAATTTTGTTGTGACTATGCAATGACATGGATATTTGTTATCTGGCAAAACTATTTCTTGATAACAAGACACATATGTGCTACAATGTGTTCTATTTGTTATTTGAAGTGCGTAATATACTAATATATGTTATTTACTCTACTTTGGAGCTCTTTTGGTTTTCATAATTTTATAATTCCCTTACTAATTCATAAGTGTGCTGATGGGAATTTGAGTGTTCTACGATGATGTGAAGGCAAAAGGAGAAGATTTGTTGCAGTAAAGCAAGACGAAACCTCAAAAACTACTTTGTTAGCTTTTGAACGGTATATTATTCGCTCAAATTGGATAAGAGACTAGTTAGATGCGCACAAATTTCAGTATCAGTTTTTTCGAGACTAGCTGACGAGTTTTCGGGAGCGAGTCGCGAGATTGGGTTCCGAGTTGCGAGTTTACCGGGTCATTAATTTCCATATTTTACCCTGGGTTTTTCCATCTTATTCCCCCAACACAAGTACTTTACATAAAGAGAGAATTTCGTGGGCCTCATTTCCCCTTGCCCACGGGGTCGGTGACCCTCCTCCTCGACCCTCCTCCGCCCTCTCCTCGCCCCTTCCTCTCCGCCTCCGCCTCCCTCTCCCTCTCCACCTTCCACCCGGGGCGGCCCTCCCTCCACCCCGCCTCCTCCACCTCCACCCCCTTTAACCCCTTTCACCCCCTCCTCCTCCACCCTGCCTCCTCCACCTCGGGGCCCTCGTCCTCCACCCGGCTCCTCCTCCTCCCTCTGGCCCCCCTTCCACCCAGGGCCTCCTCTTCCGCCCCACTTCCTCCTCCCCACCCCTACCCCTAAACTCAAAAAATCTTCATTGCATTACAAAGTTGATTACATCCAACTAAACATAGTTTTAATTAATGAGTTGTTGTAATTAAATTAACATAAGAGTTGATTTATATAATAATGATCATCAACCTCATTCAAAAATGTCATATTTTAATTAATTTAATAACTCAGAAAACTTACTTATAAGACCCAAAAACAAAGTTGGATTTGCCACCAAAAAAAGCCCTCAGACTCGCAATATCCCAATTTAGAAGCACTATAACTAGAGGCCGAAAGGGTATCCACAGACAGCCAAAGTACTAAAGTGTCTTTTTATTGTTATGAAGGTTACATATCCATTTAAAAAAGGGAAATTTTCCTGTGTACCCCTGAGAAATACGTGAAAATCCAAAATACCCCTATACTTTTTCGACTAATCCAAAATACCCTTGAAGTCGATTTTTCGACCCAAAATACCATTAATGACAACGGACGTTAGATTTGCCCTGTTTGTCGTTAGGTTAATTATGTTTATCCTTATTAACTGTATTATCCCTTAAATTATAATGTTAATTATTATCTAATCCAATAACTTAAGTAAGGTTTATTTTTTCTTTATTTCCTTTTATATTCTCTTTCTTCCTC
>CAAKMY010047363.1:0-10505 GCA_901111285.1 Corrigiola litoralis | reverse complement strand
TATGATTTGCTTTTTGACACTGTTTAAGGTCATATTTTGACCATTAATAACTCAAAAATTATATTTTCAAAAATTATAAAAATTTAACCACGTGAAAGTATTTTTAAATACAAATCCAAAACTTAAAATATTTTATTTTAATTTATTTAATACAATGAGTTATCGATGGTCAAAGGACTACCTCGATGCGTGTGAAAAAGCAAATGATAAGAATCCACTGGGACGGAGGGAGTACTATCTTTCGAGTAGCTCACACATACACGAAGTACTCTACATTCTTCATCGTTTTAATTTTTTGTCCAGATATATGCTTTCAATAATGAACAAACAATACAATGTAAAGATGGAACAACAAGCCTAAGAAATTTAAATTTTTGTAAAATTATTTAATATATAAATACAAAAAAGAAGTGGTCAAAGTGTTGCATTAAAGATCACGGAGTAAACTTTGATTTGGAGCAGAGAGCGTATGTATTCCACATAGAAATAATACTGCTAACGGAGGTATTTGATATGGTTATATGATCATCACAAGCCTAATTAACAGAATAGTATACACACCGTATTTAGCAGGATGCATAAATGCATGATGAGCAAGCTCATTGATTTTCGCAACTGAGAAGGTGGCTCCTTCAAGTTCGGGATCGGATGCCAAAGTTTGGATCATGGAGTGTAGTTCTCTGTTAAACAAAGTAGCGTTTGCACTTTTGTCCGCAACACACTCATCCCCACCCTGAACATAAGCTGGAATGCAACCAAATGGGGCGACCTCAAACACTACCATCTTCCTTGCTCCCAACCCGTATAACCTCTGCATTTGCATAATAAGATAAAAAAGCCAAACATTTCAATAATCTTATTAAGTGATCACCTTGTTTTTCAGTGGAAAATCTAAGAGAATATTTATTCAGAGTGTTGCGATTTGTGATCACCTTTATCTGTCCGGAAAATCTGTCAACAAGCTCTTCAGCCCACTGCTGAGGAGGGGTGGTTGGAGGCAGAAATGGATTAAAATAGTTAAGGAGGTAATCATTGTTGCCCACCCAGATCAAGAATATGGAATCGGCTAAGTGTTGAGCCCTTTTCTCCGGGTCGGGTATGTACAAGGGCAACTCTGTGTTGACGGTCGTTTCGAACAGATTCAGTTGGTTGAACATCGAGGCGCATCCGAGCTACAATATGATAGTATTACACACTTTACTTTAGTTTTATTTTTTTGAATCCACACTTAAATTTAGTTGATGAAGCAACAAGTGAAAGAACAACTTAATAAGCACATCAATTTTTCATGGGGTACTGTTAGAAGGGAAACAACAAACTTCTTACGCAGTATATTATACATACTGCCATGCACCAAAAACACAACATATTACATGAAGATGCTGGAAAAAATCACTATAAACGCATAAAGATGTAAAAATTCTTACCGGCAGCGGAATTAAGCCAGTATCTGGTCGAATACCACAACCCGCAGATGCATAATTATACCCTTTTGGTGATGGTCGGCTTGATTCGTTTCTATAAGGCGGAGGAGGTGGAAGGTTGAGGAAGTCAGCTACATGAAGCAAAACTCAAATGTTAGTCATCAATCAAAGATGTTACTTAATTTAATAGTTCTAGAGATCTTAATTTATTTTGGGAAGACGTATTACTTTTATCTTAAGTGTACGTACCTACAAAATCCGGAACGTTCTTGCCATTTGTGACTCTTCCTGTGGCGACCCCATGTTTGTAGTCGATACCATAAGGATGGTAATTGGCCTTAGCCAAGGGATTCACAAACCAGAGGTTGTTGTTGCCCGCATCAACTAAGGAATCTCCAAACACATATAAGGCAGGAACAAGAGAGTTCACTGCGCATTCTCCGGAGTAAAAACTCGAGAATGCTATGAGAACAGAAAGAATTAGTGGAAGCATTGTGTTTGCGAGGTTACCTACAATGCGAGTATTGGTATCAAGTAAGTTGTTGGTAATCTGAAGAACTTCACACCTGAGCCCCTTCTATTTATAGAACGGAAAAGAGATGAGAGGAAAAAGATTGGAGCTCGTTAATGCATATAGATTATTCATATTTCACATAGCGTTGTTTGGCATTATTGGGCAAAATAGTTGTATATTAGGGCGTTCACCAAGCACATTCAAACTTGATCTTATTTAACTCTTTTCCCTCTAAAATATTAAGAGCAGTTTCCACGATCGTGCACATTTATTACCAGCTCAATGAGTCAATGGTGGTAAAATTTCATTTAAAGTTGAAGAAGTTTTATTACGTGCTCTAATTCAGCACACATTATCCATCTATTTCTTTTTAAGTAACATTGACTTAAAATATAGAAAAAAATAGCCTAGCTAGTTCCAACGCACTGCAATACATTACACAAATTATTACAAAGAGATGATCTAAATTTTACTTAATAACAGACATAGTAATCAATGAGTTGAACTAAGCATTTTTTATCATCTCTATAAAAAAAATTAAGCAGAAAAAGCACTTTACAATAATGTAATTTTGACCGAAAGTTAGATGTTCTCATATAAGATTTCAAAAAGATCGATTAAGGTTGATTCAATATTTGGGAACTTAACCCCCAGGTTCGAATCCTCATATCCCCTTTCCCCATAACATTAGTTACTTCAATATACCAAAAAAAAAAAAAAAACAGGTTTATATTAGCATCTTCTAATACAAAAGTTTTGCATTTTGTTTTCTCGAGACCTTAACTTGGTGTTGAATAGATGTGATGTCAATGCTGAATTTCAATTAGGGCAAGAGTAACAAAAACTTGAAAATTGTAGCGAAACTTGGGAGGGCAAAAGTGATCAAATATCACATCCCAATAGATTACAGTGATTTGTCAAAGATTTGTCTACATAATTGAATCTTTTTTATTTCATTGTGGATCGTGTGTATATTTATCTTGGACAATTACTACAGATCTACATCTGTACATAGTTTTATATTTTAGTGATGCTTAAGATATGATAAACAATGTACCCAGTCTAGCTATTGGACCATTACGGGTGCATAAGCAAAGAAGAGCATTAAAATACATAGAGATCCACAAGTAATACAGCGCTATAGTCAAACTATACATTAGTATTGTATAATTGTTTATTCTGCGTGTTCCATGCAGGCTGAATTGATATTGCAAATTTGAATGTAGTGGCAAGTATGTGCTTCATTTAGTATTCAGTACTGCAGAAATCATTAAATTATTAAAAAAGATAATTTAATCTAATTTAAACCTAAATTTTGTTACAAATTGAGTTGAAAATGTCATTATATTATGAAAGTTTTTATAACTATCCTAAATTCCAACTATCTGGTAATATAAATCCCAATTAACTTGGCATTATTCCTAGATAATCCATATTTTTATGGGTGTATTGTATGAGTAGTCCCCTCGTCTTCAAACCTTAATACCCAAAGTCACTTTCGTCCAAACCTCCATTTTTGCTCTCACCTCCCATGTCCTCCTCCGCATCATCGCCCTTCTCATTTTCACCACCACCACCACCACCGCCACCGCCACCGCCACAACCAAACCACACCTTTATAAACCTCTATTTTAAACCAAAAACAATTTTCACCCTTTTGGATCTCATATATCTCGTCCCCATATCCCAATCTCCCTCTTTTTCCCATCTTTCAAAGCATCTTAGTGATTAAATTATTTAATCCAACTTAAATAACCCCATTTAAGACCCAACTCGGAATTTGATAAAAACTAGTAGAAATCACCATAAACATATAAAATGGTCTAGAATTGTGAAACATGCAAAAAAAAAAAAACAACAAAAAATTAGCGCATACTATCGATTTTGTCCATGATGCGCATGTCAATATTACGTGCCAAACCCTGGATACATTCTCATGGCCATATTAAGCGCTAAACATGTCGTAAACCTATTCATACAAAGGTATAATGTTATGATATTCTCTAGTCATATCCTAAGGGAATTCAGGGGTATACTTGATCACTTTTGGCATATCATTGAAAATCGTAAAAATCCACTGAAAAAGGCCGTTGTTTGGACTTTAACCCAACATGAAGCCTCATTTAGGACCCCGGTCCAGAATTTGATGAAAATTTGTAGCAGGCATAATAAAGATATAAGGGATTATGAAATCATAAACATGTCAAGAAATTGTCCAAAAGTAGTCCATACATTCGATTGTGTCCATTGTGCGCAAGTCCATATGAAGTGTCGAAACCATTATAGTTCTCATGTGCATAATAAGTGCTAAACATGACGTAAAATTATAAGTACGAACGAATCATGTTCTCATATGCTCAAATTATAGTCATATGGACACTAGCTAGGCATGGTTGTCGCAATTTTATGAAATTTCATAAAAATTTGGAATATGACCACAAACCTCATGTGGGGTCCTATTTTGAAAGTTCAAGAAAATTTAAAGGAGGCATTCTAAACAAATAGAATAGAGAAAAAAAGGGCAAAAAGTAGCCCATATCATCGGTTTTTGTCCACTCTATGCATACCCATAGTCCATTCACTAAAACTTTAATATGTTCATGCCTATACAGCAAGGAACAAAGTAACAATATGATCATCATAACCCTTTTAGCACGAGAACATAAGAATTTAACAAACGCAATTGCATACACATTATCATAAACCAAATCAAGTTGACTCCTTCCGGCCTTTAAGGGACAGAGTTTTGATCAAAATGACATCGTCACTCTCTAGGATGAAGCTTTGATACAAATGGCAGTGACACTCTCTAAGCAGAAATTATACCATACTCCCAGGAGCGTGTGCTCCCACCCAAATTTCTCGTACCTTTTGTTATTTTTCTTGCACATTTTCAGATTAGATACGAGATTATTAGGGTGGGAGCACATGCTCCCGGAAACACCTAATAATTTTCCCTCTCTAAGACTACCTCTTTCAAGCGCCTTTAATTTGTTTAGCCACTACCAAAAGCTCTGTCTCTAACTGTATGCACATATTAATCTATACACAAATTTCTCCATTGAAGTTGTGAAAAAAACATAAGATTTCAATTATAGTTAGTGAAAGTACACGACCATATCTTACTCTAGTGTACCCTATAAATTTTAAGCAATTTGCAAAACAACTCTTCGGTCCAAAATGCTATATCCACGATTAATTGTGTCTATTTGAACTTTTATAGATATCCACAAAGAGCGGCGTCATACACTTGCTGTAATATCGTAATGCGTTTTACATAAAACAAAACCAATAAAGACATGAATATTTATATCTATGTTTAGTTCTATACAGTATGAGTTTCACAGTTGAACAAGCTGCTGGATATTCATAGGAAGATAAACAGAAGAGCCATTAATCCACGAGGAAGCAAGGGTCGAGTAGGCAGCTTCAGTCGGATGATCCTCATCCCAAAATAAGTGTTTGTTCGGGTATGCGCATGGTTTTAGGCCTATGATGCATGTCGGTGCCCCATTTCCCAACGTTATGCAACACGGATTGCTACTGTCACTTAAACCTGCACATACATTTCATGTTAATGTCAAGATCTAAGAGAAACGATTACTCTCTCGTCCTAGCCATTTTGGTATTTTGGTTTTTTTCCATCACGCACATCAATATAATATTTTTATTATCAGTGATTTCTAATACTGAATTGTTCATCTTCATAAATTTAATTAGTCTTCGTTTTTCCACTTCCGCTCTAAAGTTCTTACCAAATTTTATTAACGGTATGATACTCGTAAAACTAGTTATGTAAAGTTGCATGTAAGACAAACAATGTGTCATCGTTGACGTACCATGGTTACCAGGATTTATAATAGCATCATAAGCTAGCGAATAGATTCGACCAAGCAAGAAATGTGAGTCTTTGAGGGTGGAAGTCAGATTCTTCAGCATCAAAGCAAGCTGACTGTTGAAGATTGATACGATTTGATTGATATTTTCATCGCACTTTCCATTGGGATTGAATTTCCGAACAATTGACGGCATGCAACCGATCGGACCAACCTCAGACACCACCACCTTCCTAGCTCCTATATTGTATAGCTTCTGTTAAAAAAAAATGTACAAGAACACACAAAACTTGAGTTGAATTAATACTATTAAAAAAATAGCACATTTACATTTATACTCAATGTGCACGCGAATACGCGATAGTCGAAAATAATTACCTGTAATTTTTGGGATAATGCATCAACTAGAACATGAGCAAATTCTTGAGGGCTGCGTTGATTTACATTAGGAAAGGTGCCAAAATAGTTGCCTATGTAGTCATTGCTGCCCGCAGAAAATATGAATATGGACTCAGCCAAATGTTGGGCAAGCTGATTTTTGAACACCGAGGCCAATTCTGTTCTCACTGTGTGCTCGAAGAGATCAATTTGTCCGCCTAAATTTAAACATAGACCCTGCAGATAAGAAAACCGTGCTTTTAACTCAGCTGCTTGCTAAAATGTGATTAATGATAAGCCATTTTAACTAAGAAATGGCTCCAGCTTTATTTTTCAAAATTGTGAAAATTGGGATTCATCACTGATTGACTGATGTATTGAAATTTTCAGTTTTCGAATACTTTTTCAGTCAATTTTGCCAAACACCCATGTATTGAATTTCGATTAAAATCAACTTGCTAGATTTATGATCTTAATAGTTTGCATTCCAATCCGGCCGTTGCCTGATCAGTGAGGAATGAGCAAATTCGAAACGCGTTTGGGTGCCGGGAGATTAATACACCAATTTATGCACTCTATCTGATTATTTATCATTTTTTAATTGTCTTAATACTACCCCGTATCATTTTGCTTATCGTGCAAATTAATGATGTACGAATAATGAGGAACATAAAGAATGAGGTTGTAAACATTATGTTTTGCAAATGAGACTTACTGATCGAATATTTGCGTGTAACATGCATGCATGAATGATATAACACGTTAAACTCTTAATAAATTAATATTAAGGTATATTGACTTTTATTATCTCACATGTTGAGGGCATGAGGGAGATATTAACATCAATCGACAGCTAGTTAGCTAGTTGTTAGGGTCAAACTAAAATGATTGATCATCGATCACTGGTTCGCTGCAAAATGTTTGATTAGTTACTCCAAAGACGGAATTGAGTATATGTGACAGTTCGCCAGTTGATTTCGTGATAGGTAGAAATAATTTAGGTTTGATCAATTGACAATAACAGAGTACTTCCCACATACTATGAAAAGTTGTAAACAAAGCGGTCTATTCCAATATACAAATCTGTATATCATTTCATAACAATTAATAAGCTTATAATATCATCTCGAGGAAAATTTAGACCTACATTTTTGCTATATAGACTTGAAAATTTGCACTCTACGTTTCGTTGTCTTAATTTTTAGTTAAGAGAAAAAAAATTAGATGTTAAAAGCACTAAGAATAGACCTTATTCGGAGTTGAGATATATCACACCTTAAAAGTATAAGATCAGATAGTGGATGATATAAAAGTTTACGGATTTCTTACGTATTGAAGTCCAGTTTCTCGCAGGATTCCGCACGTTCCAGATGCATAATTATACCCCTTGAGAGACTTTCGCCTGAATAGGCTAATGTATGGTGGCGGATATGGCAGCCCTAGAAACTCAGCTGCATGAATCAAATTCAAGTGTAAATACATATAACCACTCCACTCTTGAAACCAAGGTATATATCGCAGTTCATCAGTAGCTTTCTCTATAAAGATCACATATAGCAGTAGTTTGCTCTTAGAGAAATTACTTACCGCAAGAGCACACTCATCATATCTCTAGCTATATGTTATTTGAGCTAGAAATTTGAAATGTCAAGGCTACAAGAAAAATGCAGTAAGAGATATAAACAGCTATAAGCTATTTTACTTGAAATAAAGGCTGTTTTCTTTATTAAGTGAACCCAAATCAAATGATAAAAAAGGAAAGCAAAATATATCTTTCCATTAGGACAAAGATGATACGATAGCTATTAAAATATGGAAATATTGCAAGAATATTTCCATTGTATTACCATACAAGTAGTATTTTTTTATGATTAGGAAAATATTGATATGTTTCCCAATAATGTTATATTTCTTATTACATTACCGACCTCTTTTATGTACACTTGAAGGGTGATGCGATAGAATTATATTAATGCCGAAAGACTCACCACTCGAGATGCCAATATCTACATACCGATATGAATATTGCACCAATAAAAACATAGCCGGCCATATGAATATGCATTTAATGTATGGATCATATATCCATGTATATGATACAACATATATACATAGGGTTAAAAAGAAATGAAAGAGCAAATTACCATGTAACCCCCCTCCTTTTATCCCCATGTGTATATGGTGCTCCATATACATGAGTATATGATCCTATTTACCGATGGCAAGCATAAAGAGAAATAGAAGCACCAATCAAGTTTGATACATACCTACAAAGTCGGCAATGCTCTTGCCATTTGTGAATCTTCCGGTAGGACCTTTGGCGAAATTGTATCCATAAGGAGGATAATTGGCCTTGGCCAAAGTAAGCAATATGTTGTTGTTACCACTGTCAACTATGGAGTCTCCGAAGACATACAAAGCAGGTGCAAGAGGTGGTGAACCACATTCTCCTAAGAAAATATTTGAGAAAATTACTAAAAGGAGGATAGGACGCATTTGCAGCATTCTTTATCATACAACTTTCGAATGTCGTGGTCGAAAAATATGCGTGTTTAATGTACTGGGTCTTAGAATGTCTATGAAGTGGGAATCACTAACATGAAGACCACAGCAGTTTTTATATAGAGAATGAGAAGGAAACGAAAAGGGGTATTGGGTTGCAGCATGTGCATAGCAATAAGAAGATGGATAATATTCATTATTTATACCCTGGTTTGTATTATTCACTTATTCGGTAGATATAAAAATGGAATTTACACCAAAATAGCCATTTTGACAAAAAAGAAATATTTGTTGAAAAATGAGAATCCATATCATATAAGCGTGCTCCGTCAGATAAAATGGGATGGTGATGTGGGGATTTGTTAGTGACCCATATTGGCGAGAATCGATGATCCACATAATGCTAGCTGGATATCCATCAATATACATCCATGATTAGATGGGTCATGGTGGGTACTATTTTAAGTGGAACTGAAAAAAACATACATGTGAAAAAAACACAAGCGAGCTTGTAAATTGGGTGGTTTCACTAATAGGTTGGGCCTATGATTATACTACATGATCTATATTTTTATAAAAGAATGATTTAGATTTTCTAACACATCAATTACGTAAGTTTACAACCTTTTGAATTTTGAAATAAGTTTTCTGTTGTGTGCCTTGTAGATCCATGAACTATAGATATTTTGGAAAATCTAGTCAAAATGGAATTACATCAAACATGTCCTTGTTTATTTCTATCGGGTATGAGGATAATAGTTCTTAGAGATCATTTAATATGTGAGAACGAGAACCGAGAGATTATGGAGTGGAAATTGAAGTAGGATTTGGTGAGTTGGAACTAATTTGGCCATTCTCACTCTCATGTTTAGCTATATTGGTGAGTGTGAACATATAAATGGTCTTTTTATTTTTGTGGATGACATCTCAATGTGGCATTGTGCCAACAGTATTTCGTTATAACTTATAAGCATATACATCTAGTTATCACATGTTCCAGTAACATCTTCCTCAAATATGGCTCGCGCGCAGATCTTGACTTCGGGCTTGGATGATGACTAGTGTACTTTGCTGCTCTACTCGATTCCGTCGTAGAAAGCCATGCAATAAGTTGTGGGTCGGTCGCCTACTATACGTTGTACTAACATGCTCGACCTTTACTAGGCATTGATCTCCCTCAACCATGTTTTTGATGTAGACAGATCTATATGCTGTACTATATCTTACCAATATTGGTTTCTATTGTTGAACAAGTTCCTGGATATTCATAGGAAGACAAACGCCGGAGCCGTTGATGCAGCGAGAAGCAATTACAGAGTTAGTAGCTTCAGTGAGATGATAGCCATCCCAGAAGTAGTGTTTGTCAGGTGCTGCGCATGGCTTTAGCTGCGGGATGCATGTCAGTGTGCCATTTCCCCAAGACTTGCAACATGGACTGCTACTATCATTTAACCCTGCACATGCATATATTAGAACTAATAATGATATTCCAGAATAAATTTCAGTGCCAGCTAGCCTATAGAACCTTAAGCGCAATCACTTCAAATCTTTTTCGAATTCTTACGCAATATTATTTCCACTCAATTGTAGATAGTTTCTTTCTATGAACTGAATCACTAGCACGATTTTTTTTTTTTTTTGGTTAATTAGTATGCTGGAAAACAACGAATGTAGTGTAGGTAAGTTGGCATACCGTAGTTGCGAGGATTAATGACAGCATCATAAGCAAGCGAATGAACATGCCCAAGCACAAAATGTGATTTTGGGAGGGTTGAACTCAAGTTCTGTTGGATTAATGCCTTGAATCGGTTTAGCTTCCGCTTCGAACGACTAGCCGGGTGTCTCGCTGCC
>CAAKMY010047352.1:0-27184 GCA_901111285.1 Corrigiola litoralis | reverse complement strand
CACTGGGTGCGCAGTATAACGATTACCTCTAACATTAATAGTGGATACCAGTAATTCCACCAGACATTACATTGATACAATCACCTCTTGAAATTTTTTTTTTATTCGAATGCAATAACCATCAACCAGTAACAAAATTGCCAAATCCGATTATTCCGTAAATCAATTGTATTTTGAATTCTGAGGGGCACACTGAATTCCAAGAACCCCTCCATCAAGGAGTCGATATAAACGAATGTGTGTAAATTTTTGCCGAACCTGAACTACCTCTATTCCAGGCGATTAAGGAACTCTGCTCTAACTAGAAGGCATATTGGCTAAATCCTTAACTCGCAAATTTATGTGACTGGCTTTGTTACTGTATGTTGTTTACAGCCCCTTGGCCCATAATGCTCAGAGCTACGTCGCACGCCCTTAAGGCATAAAAAGCAATAGTGGTTTTGGCATGCCCAGCAGAAGATGTGGTTGTTATTTCCTTCCTGCGAAACAAAAAGGTACGCAAATAAGTTCCGTAATAAACTCACAGTACATGTGAAAGCATGCAACAAAAGTAGAACACATCTACTGACTATCTCATATTGAAGGCGTACACGCATATGAAATGGCCGATGCTGTATGGCCTCATCACAAGCATTGACAATAATAGGTATGGGAATTGGGATTCTGATCTATATTAGAGGTCATATAAATACGTACTAATAAGTGACATGACCTTATCTGATTTAGGGTAAAAAGTTTGAATGTGAAGCTCATCATAGCTAAATGAACATCACAGATTCACAGTAGAAGAAACATAAGGCTAACAGAGCTATTCGATAGGACCATAGCCAGTCCGCTAAGCTACTCCCCGGATACAGCTCCCTCCTCCCTGCTTCAAAATTATATTCTAGACTAAGGTTGACAATTATATACAAGGAGAAAACAAATGCTGAGAAACCGTTGGACTTCTCAAGGGGATTCCTACTTACCAAATGGGTCTTCCTATTCATATGCAGAACATAATGATCAATAGTGCTTGCACATTTCAATTAGATCGTTACCTTTGGAGGCCTGGATCTTCCACAGAAAAGTAAAAAAAATAAATAAATAAATTCACGAAAGGTTGCACTTTACTCACTTTAGCATTCGGTTGCCGGCAGTTAGGACAAGGCCGGGAATTTTTGGCAAGAATCTGAGCTCGAATTTGACCTTCCAATTGGTGTTCATTCATCTGTGCTTCCCACTGTTGAACTGCATCCTCCGGAAAGAGTTGACACTCACCTTCCCTGCCGACATAGAGAATTTCTCAGGTAACTATAATTCTATAACCTCCATGACACTATCAGATTCAATGTAAGTGAATCTCCCTTATTGCTCCTTAATATAGAACATACCTGAAATGGTCATATCCATCAATTTCTTTATTGCAACGGTAGCAGAAATAATGCCCACAATTTTCGCACACCATTTTATTGCAACCTCCAGTTCTAGAAATAGCCATCTTGCAGGATGGGCATTGCTTAGCATCACGGAGTATTTCCTTCACACTAAGTATTTCATTAATCATTTCCCGCTCCCTAATTCTTTGAGCATCCTTAAGAAGGGTTGAATTTTGGCGCTCCTGCAGGTGTAAATTTCAAATGATCAGTACATCTGTACATGTATTTCACGTGTAGATAAGAGAGAAGAAGGTTTGTTAGATGTGAATTTTTTATGACAAAGAATGAAAATACAGCAACGAGAACAAAAAAACTTGGAAGCTGTCCAATGGTGAGTTGGTGACAAGCAGAGTGCCAATTACCCCTTACATCATCAAGAAACAAAACTGGGACAACTCAAGGAGTAACTGGCAAAACAGACCCAAAACAGACCCGAATACTAGAACCGACAGAAAACCTGGCTTGTAAGAGATTCGTAACTACGGGACCCGAAAAAGCCCCGAAACCAACCGACCCCAATACAGTTTTATGTTTTTTTTTTTTTTTTTTTTTGGAGAAGAAATTATGTTGTCTAATGCTAATCAAATCTTCTCAGCATATTGGTACATTACCCAAATATGACACGGTCTAAATGGACATGACTGTAGTTAAAAGAAAACATAGCCTTAGAGTCCATATCCACTTCTGACAACTAGCCGCCGTAAAGAATCAAGTTAAATAGGAAACTGCCATCACACTATTTTCTCACAAATGAAATATTTCAAGGCACCAAGTTCCCAAGACCCACACACACCCTCTATATATTTACAAACCTAGTCTCACCAAAACCAGATGGCCCCTCTTATCATCCTCTACCCAAGACAACAAAAAAAAACTCCCATAAGTTCCTTTAGACGTATGCAGTCACAAACATTGAGAATGCTGAGATAGGGAACGAAAATTAACACAAGACTGAATAATGGTGATTCACCATCTTTCACACCATCTAGCCTCTTACAGACTCTTTCAACCACCAAAAGGAACACAAAGATATGTGAACAGAAGATTCAAAATTGCACGCTTATCCAACAAGGGAAGCAAACATGAGAAGAGAATAGAGATTAATTCTTAATGCTAGCTCAACCAATCTGATCAACCTTCTAATAAAAGCCATGGTACAGCATCACTATCTCACCAAAATTTTCTGCTTTCCGAAGTTTCAATTGGCTTTCACGAGTCCTATTGGGTAAGTTTATGACTTGATAAAGAATACTGAGGTTAAAAATCACAGCTATTACCTCCAATATTTGAAGCTTCATCTCGGGGGTCATACATAGTGTCCCCACATGACGTCTGTCCCTGCAAAGAGTGCAGAAGCTAAATAAGCACTTTGAGCACTGAGCGTGATCATCTCCATCTTCTACACAAGCTGTTTCACATCTGGGACAGTAGGTCACATCAGACATTGCATCGAGGGTTTTCTGTAGCATCAATGATTCCCAGCGTTCAAATTCTTCATCCCCCAGTAGTCGTTTCAACAACCCAGGTGGGATCATGCCACCACATTTAGTATTGGGACATTGAAGTTTGTTTACTGTGCCTTCCTTCACATGCAGATCAGCATAAGTTTTCATGCATTTGACGCAAAAGAAATGATGGCATGGCAATCTCAAAAACTCCGTTCCTGGAAGAAAGAGACGAGATGCTGAACAGTAAGCAATAGGAACACGGAAAAGAACATTAAACACTGATATGTCTCTAAAGAAAGACTAATCAAAGTAAACTTCTATTGACATTTTTATGACACTTTCTAAGACGACAAGTAAAGGCCATTATTTGCAACTTTTTCCACAGTTTTATTCCAGGCCAAGCTGACTAGGCAGATGGACCCCCACTGTCCCAGTCCATCCCATATAAAATCATGCACTGTCAAGATCGCGTGTCCCATGTTATTCCTCTGTAGAACCACTGATCAAGATGATAGGAAGGTAGGAGTGAGCTAATCCAATTAGGATCCTTGGTACTTCCTTACTTAAAGCTCATTTATTCTCGTTTCTGATACCTATGTTGCCGTAGTGATTCTATTGTTGGAAGAGAAAGAAGAATCTATTTCTGGACTGGAGGAATTGAATTTTCCCTGTACTCCCTGATGCTGATGGAGGGTGCAGGAAGTAAGAGTGGATCAAAATCATCTTTCTAGAGAATTGGTCACCCACTTTCTACTTTCCCCCATTCTTATTCTTGAGTGCCTGCCAAAGTATGTGTACAGTGGTGCAAAGGCTCCTAATGGGGAACAGCTCTTACTGAACATTTCCTCCAAGTCAGAAGGATGGTTTCTCCCTATTTTCCAGAGATTCGTGTAACCTATGTCTTTCAAGTTTGCATGGTAAATTGGTAATATATTAGAATGTGTATTTGTGATGTATGTCAGTCTAAAGTGGACAAGACAACAAGCTATAGCAAAAAGATTTCTGTCTATTTCATTGCATCCGTGGTAGAACGAAGCAAATTATACTAGTCAGTCCTCTACCTAGGAGAAGGCACATCACTTGCTTTTCTGATTAAGCATGAGCTGCAGACGCTTCAGCAGGATGCTAGTCTCAGATATTCAGGAATGCAGACATCACAGAATATCTATACTTTTTCAGTAAATTCCGTCTATACCTGCTTTCTGTTTCAGTTAACCTCTTCAATTCCTCTGTACAAATATTTGAGGGTCTTTCCCGAAAAACGATTCTGCTAGCAGACAATTCCCACTTTCCCCATACTAGCTAGGGAAATAACTACTTTCATTTACTGGGTAGCTGCCATTGTATTGTACTAAAGTATTTGTTTCACAATTCAGCCACAACTGGTCCACAGTTATCTTAAAAATCTGGAAACAGAACTTAACATGAAGCCATTTGAACTTAGTTTTGATCACTTTGACAAGTTTTCTACACAGGAAGACACAGACAGTGAAACATAATATATTTAGCAAAACACATTACTTATTTTCAGTGTCCTCCATCATTACCAAGACCACCTGAGAGATCTAGTCAAGGTCCAGATAACATAGGATGAAAAAGGAAGCCGATTATTTTACAACATGTTGGATGACAAAGGAAGCTAGTTTAACAAGCGACAAGAGAAGAATAATGGGAGACTACACAAAATGATAGATTACCAAAGCCTGAGAGATCTAATTAAGATCCACCTTTACAGGTCCGACTGTTGTGCAGTCCTAGAAACATCAGGTAGGTCTCCTCACTTCTTTTCTAAGTAATCACTAATCACAATTGATATTTGGGCATATTTAAAACTTACGATCTATATTTTGCTCATTTTTTCTAGCTTCAGTAGGAACTTTACCCGTTCTTACCTACTTTTGAATAAAATCATTAATAGCATATCAATAAATTTGACATAAACCACAAAATTAGATGCAACAGGTCAACAAACATTGTGTGCTCTCTAAGAAAGAACTTCTTCTGAATATTTAAGCAAATTGCCTCAAGATTTTCACAAATAGCCAACTTAGAAGTAACCCAAAATTTAAACAATTTCATGCACATAAAAAGCTATAAGAAGCAAACAGACTCCTCAAGAACTATAATCATGCTTGACAAATAGATTTCTTCAAGTTCCTCAAGATAGCTTAAAAATAAAATCATCCCAAAAAGATGCACAGATGTTAACAAACCAAAACAAACTTTTCTAAGAACCTAGTCAATTAGGCACGCAAATGTTAAAAAGAAGACACAGATTACCCAATACACAAGTTCCAGACATCACAAATTAGAGAGAGCTAACACCTGCATACTCGCTGAAACAGATGCAACATTCATGACAGCTATTGAGGAAGTTTTCATGTTGTCTTTCTTCGTTGTAACTTCTCAGCGAAGGAATATCAACATCAGGAGAAATACTTCCAGATAGTGCCCGCCTATCTGAATCATTTTCCAAACAGTACGGGCCAAGCACAAGTTCTTCACCGAAACCCAAGTAGGGAAGTGAAGAGCTGTGTAACCATTCTACCCACTGGTAGAGGATTTCTAGGCCTGGTTGCTCATGCCACAATGAGTCTAGCATGGAGCAAAGTTTAGAAATTCTAGACTCACGTAACCATTGAACTGAGATTGTAAAGGAAGGTGGGCAACAACTTGGGTATGATCTAGGCAATAAACATGTCAATACAAGTGGCGGCAGGTACTTGACTTTGAAAGTATACAAGAATTCATCTGCGACGTTAACTCTGGAGTTAGCAGGAAAATGTGTTCTTAAATTCGTTGCTACAGTGAATTCCTTAGGGAGTTCAATGTGTATGTGAATCTGCAAAAGAACAAAAGGGTATCAGCTTATCAAGTCATTAGAGCATGGTTATGAGCTGAGTTTCAGTCCATCAGCAGAGACCTAACCTGGAAAGACCGCAAGCCCTGTTGTTTATCAAGGACATATACGTTGTCTCCATATATGGACTCCATAGCAAGCAACTGGCAAATTTTGGCAAATAAAATTTGTATAAGACATGGAAATTCCATTGCTGCCTAAAAGTACAAACGTAACTACCAGAGAATAACAAATCCTCTACTAGGATCAATGCAAGAACCAGCTTTTTAACATATGTTACAATTTCGAAGGAGAAACCTGGAGAAAACCCTACCAAGTAGCACTGAGGTGAAGCAAGGTGGACTCATGTATTCCCATAAAAGCTTACTAGAGATATATCTATTCCATAATTTCTACCAATACTCTCAGAACAACTCAAGCTCCAGAGATATTTCCTTCCTTATTTCTCTTAAGAGTAAAACAAATATAAGTGACATGCATATGCAGCTTAAAAGACACCAAGCAAATTCCATGATCTCAAATAAATCATTCCACGTCCCTAGGCGCCTAGCCACCGCCACCCCCTCCCTTCGGTTTTCCTCCGCTCGTCACACCTCATCTCACCATGGAAGCAGCCACAAGCCGTCAAGCTATCTCTAGGTCAAATAATAGTAGCATCACTACCAATTCTACTAGATAAGACGTAACCTACCTATTCAAATGCATTATGCTGTGTCAATCAACTTACTATTGACAACTCAGACAAACCATAGAAATCATTCACATTATCCTATTACCAACATTTAACTAGTGCACAATTTTCAAAATTTAGAAGAGCCATCAGAAAAGCTTGGGAGAGACCGTCTTTTTTATCATAAAGGTCAATGGAGTCATGTTGTCCCAACAAAAGAATATATATATCTGATTTGACTTGCGCTTGCAGGAAGCTTGGGTTGTTTACCTTGCCAAAAGTCTGTCTACGGTCTTTTCTAAGAATTTGTGCAAAACCATAACAATCTAACATAAACCAATCATAAAAAAGGAAAAAAAGAAACAATCATGAATCAAAATAAACCAAAAGTACCTCATCCTCTTGAGCTTGATCATTAATACTCATCTCTTCCTCAGACAATTCAACATCTTCAACACCCAACTGCAACTCCAACAATCTTGTAACAACATCATCAACACCTCCCTCACTCACCCCAACCCTCTCCACCTCCTCCACCACCACCACTTCTTTCTCCTTCTTCGCCACACAATTCCGCTCTTTCGCCTCGCTTTTTCCCTCCTCCACCACCTCCACACCTACTCTTTTACCAGAACTCGACCCACCCACCTCAGATTTCGGCACATAAACATGTTTCCCAGCATGACCACCTCTTTTTCTCGATACCCAACTAAAGTTTCTTCCTTTACAAGAGTTTGGACTTGAATTTGGTTGTTCTTCATCATATTGTTGCTGATGATCATCATCATGATCACCATCAATCAACTTTTTTTCTAGTTGGTTTTCATTGAGAGGTTTAACGGTCCAATCATCATTCTCTTGGCGGCGTTGAGACAAAGATTGCCTCTTTGGCCGACTTTTCCCCATTCAACTTTGCCTACTAGTACTATTGTTATAATTCAACAACAACAATATGGATTAAAACATAACAAAGTTAAAGGTATGTTCTTTCACAGATAAATAAATTAAAGAGGAAGTCTGATTATTTCTTTTCAGGATTGTGTCGAGAGGAGACGCACCTAATAGTTGTATGTAGGTTTTCGTACCAATCTCAAAACATATAATTTCAAGTTTTTTATTTTTTATAACGTGGGAATTCGTAAGCATTAACTCTGGGATATGTGCAATAGCTGCTTATAAGTGATGTTATAGTTATGGGGTGGTGCATTCGAATCTGATAGAATTTAAAGGTTTTATGTTATTCGTTCGTTTGTTCGTTCGTGTCAATGATGATGGGAGATGGGAGAGTACAATGTATATATAGGAGTACAATACAACTCCTACAAGTAATCAATCTCTATAGAATACTAACTCTTCTAAACTTCTACCTCATAATATTCTGTAATATCTCCTAATATTATTATATAATATATTCCTAATATCATCTATGCCATAGTCCTCCAATAGAATCTTATTAGCGACTTTCAGCTCGTATAAAAAAAAACGTAAATAATGTCCCAAATAAATATTCATCTCCAACACTTGAGGGATCTCACCTCCTAGTGAGCCAATCAAAATGGACAAAGCTAAGATAGTTGAAGTGAACTAATCAAGGTGTTCAGACTTGAAAGTTCTGACAGAGGTCGTTGTTGTTTAAAGTTGTTGTTGGGTTAGGAAACATTGTGGGCTGTTGCATTGCATGTAATTTGGTACGTAACGTACTTGTTGATTTAGGCTTTAAGGAGCATTCGATATATTTTGTGTGTGGTTTTCTGCTGGGCTTCCCGATTCCTATGTATCCCCTCTTGGTTATTCGTACGAGTAGTTCATTACTTCTCTTTGACAGGCCCAAAGTCTCTGTGTTTTGGCTTATTATATGCTTGTCTGTTTTTTTTTATGCCCTATTTTTCCTCACAAATTTTTAGAAAAAGACTGTCTGTATTATTAGTTTTTGAAAGTTAAATTTACTTAAGATCTCCACGAGTAAAGTTATACGTATATTTATGTTTTTATTGGTCCAGCATGACTCTGTCTACTTTCACAAATTCGTAGAAAAATTTACAGTCTAGTTTTTTTTTATGTAGACAAATTTCTTACGAGCTATTTCTAATTAAACGAAGTCCAAGTCCAATTATAGATTTATATGCCTTTATTGGCCAACATAGCTCATAAAACCAGACGGAGTCGGTCTCCCCCAAAACTTTATGCTGTACTTTTGTGATAAAAGTATTCTCCCTGAAAACTTTTTGATTTTCCTTGTGTCGTTTTACCATTATCATTTTTTCCCCAAAATATTCCGTTTTTCTTTATTTTCGTCTCATGTGTCCTAACCCTCTCATATGTCCTGAGTCCTAACCACCTCATGCTTTTTCTTTGTCTCTCTCCGTCTCAATTGTTATCATTTGCAAGTTTATGTGAGTGAAAACTTAAAACAAATGATAACAATTTACTATGACAAAGGGAGCATTATAAATATGTAATATCTTATGAACATATCGTCATTGGGGCAAATGAGCAACCTTTCATATGTTTCGTGTTCATATTCTAAACAAGTTTATGGGGTTTGATCGATTTACTAAGGAAAAAAATCGAGGAAGGAATACTATTTCAATCCTCAAGATTAGTGAGGTTTCATCACAAAACCAATAGACATGAGGTATAAACCTACTTGACTTATCAATTAGCCACACCAGCTACTACCTGTTAATGAAAGCCAGCAACTCGCACATGATGTTACAATAATAATAATAATAAATTTAATTTTTTTACAATTTTCATATTAAAAATATTAGACACATTGCACCACCTACTCACAAACTAAATGCAACCATAAATAAGACAAAGTCAATACAAGCCACAAATTGTCTTTGGTGACCCGTCCTCGTATACACTTCTAGCAACGTAAGACGTTGCGTACAATTGCATGAAATTGTAATTCATTGATGACAATAAACAAAAGGAAAAATTGATGGGAATAATGCGAAATTTGGCGGTTCTTTTTTAAAAGTCCCAACTTTGGATTATTCTTAGATTATCCCAACTTTGTCTCATTTTTCCAGAGAATGCTCTCATATCTGAACCTAGTAACCAAACCTCTTTTCCCACCAAACTACCCACTAGCCACCTCTTCCACCCCAAATCTCCAACGTCGACCACACCTCACCCCGAAACACCCAAATCACACCCAACAACCAACATTAAACCATGTCTTTTCTTCCGAATCTCTCACTTTCTCACTTCACTTCAAATTCGTTAATGATGATGTTTATGTATTAAGGGGAGTTGTGTGGTGGATTTGGGTATTTGGTGGTTTATGGGGTGGATTTGGGATGAGTTTGAGTGGTTGGTTGGTGGTTTGGGAGAAAAAAGAGTTTCAACTACTAGGTTTGGATATTTGGGACTACTGGCAGAAATTGAGAGCCAAAGTTGGGATTATCTAAGAATAATCCAAAGTTGGGACTATTAAAAAAGAATCGTCCAAACTTCGAATTATTCCCATCAATTTTTCCTAAACAAAAACATTGAGGAGAAGGACTAACTCGGTTAATTAATTAGAGCTTGTTTACTCCTATTCAAATGATGAAAACAGTTTTCCAAACTTCGGATTATTCCCATCAATCTTTGACTTTGTACGCTCCTTCTATACAAATGGACAACAACATCGAATTCTCTTTCATTGTTAGTGGCCCGAACCAAGTAGAACTGAGAATAGCAAAATGGAAAGTTAGTTGTAGAGATTGTGGTTGTCTAGATGAAAGGTATACCATTAGGAAGAAGACATAAGATTGTGGTTGTACAGATGATGGTTAGTTAGCTTGAATGCACTATGATAGTGACTAGGTGGTTGTTCTTGTGTCCCAACTATCCCACCTTATAATGGACGATTGATGAAATTTGATGGGGATAGGATTCTGTCTCTTTGTTGGCCATGAAAGCCAACATATATTTGTACATTTCACTGTACTACTACTTGTTTAGGTTAATTATTGATTGAATAATTGACATTTATCATACTTCATACGGAGTATGACATAACATCATGGTACTCAAGATGGAAGTTCTTATAACATAGACTAGCCAAGTAGCTCCAAGTGACTCAACTAGTACGAAAAGGAAAGATATAAATACGGTTATTGGTCTAGTAGTCTATTTAGCTTGAGATCATCAGTTAATAAGTAATCTCTTCATTTTTACCAATTTTTTACACTTATTTGACACAATTTTAAGAAAAAAAGTTTTAAAGCCATTTGGGTGGGGGTTACAATAACATTATTTATATGAAGTGACCATATTGGAAGGGTATAAAAGGAAATTTGATTGCATAAAGTTATTTATCCCTCGAGACAAGTGGGCCACTTGGTGACACTTTTGTTATTTGTATCACTTTATTACAATAACCTTCTTCACAAATTTTGCCAAAAAAAAAAAAGAAAGCGTAAAGAACTGATGAAAACTGTTGTTTATAGAAAGTGTAAAGATTTGGTAAAAATGGAGGGAGTAGATACCATGAGAAAATCATGTAAGGAATGGTTAAGTTTACCAAAACAAACAATTAGTGCTAACCTTGATTAGTAGATAAGAGAATTCCCAAATTTTTTGTTCGTTTCAAAGCACTTGAATATAGTGGTTTTACATTAAGAAAGTAGTGTAACAATATAAACGTTCATACAAAATACTCCGTATTAAGTAGTGTAAATATCAATTTTTAGTTGTTGTCTGGTTCACTATGATAATTGTCAATATTCCTAGATTTATAATTCATATAGAGTCGTAGTTTGTGGTAACTTGTTCAATATGTTTGATTATGTTGAGTTTGGATTCTCTATAGTTTATGCTCAGTTAGAGAAGTTACCATATGTATAGCACACGAAAAAAAAAAAACAGATAGTGTTAAAATCAATCGGGGAGATTATAATGCATAAACGATGCTACATGCCTACATAGAGTTACTTTTCAACTCTAAATGAAAGGGGGTTGAGCAATTTCCCTTCTACTCCATGTGAAACTTTCTATATCAATCCATATTCCTGTGTTTTTGCTGATTAAATGTCTCCACATTTTCAACAAATGCTTATTCCAAATCATTTTCCCCTACTGAAATAATGAAATTGCTGCTCTAATGAAGAAAGAAACATATTCTGATATTTTAGTATAGGACAACTCTTTTTTGGAGTAGTATTTTACTACGTACTAGGCTATGTAAAGTTGTACACGTGTAATAGACTCCAAGGACATGTTCATTATAGTAGTACTTTTTATAGATTACCTCAACTCCAATAACTATTAATATTTTCTGTTTTTTGTTTGGATTTGACTACCTCAACTCCACTGAAAAACAAATGATTGTATAATGAATTGTTAGTTGTTAACCATGGTTAAATGAACATGGCTTGTACTTGGGGAGCAGAGTAGGAAACTGATTTTTACACTCCCTTTTTTTATTTTTACACTCCCACTCACCCCTTCCATGTGAGAGCACAGATTCCTATGCAGGAATCTACTCCTCTCACATGAGGAGTGTAAAAATCAAATGGGGGAGTGTAAAAATCATTGCCCAGCAGAGTACTGTCCTCACTTCACCAAACCCAAGAGTGAGTAACTGAGTAACTGAGTAACTGAGTAAGTGAGTGAGTGTTTCTGTTTATGTGTGTGTTGTCTGAGAGAATCAAAAATAAGCTTTGAATTTAGTTAAACAAAGAGGGAATCTCGATGGTCTTCTGTTTTCACATCTGAAATAATAAATGAACGGCTGCTTTTTTTACAATGTTATTAATATACCATTAGACAAAAAAGTGTCACATTTGCTTTTACACGAAAGATAGTAGTAGTGCTAAGAATCTGATCACTTTAGGTAAAAACCATGCACTTACAGTATGTAGTTATGTTCTTTCTTTGTTACTGTGTTTTTATTTTCTTGTTTGTTATGGTGAAGTTTTGAGTGTTTTCTGTACTAAAGCCTAAAGATGCCACCTTTACTTTGCCACTTCTCTGCACCCAATACTACACCTGTCTTCACTAGCTTGGTTGCATAAACACACATGCTTAAACAGTTTTTTCACCCCTTTACTTGTGTACTTACAAAAGTACTCGATCTTTCTTTACTGGGTTGTTGTTGCATTTGGATTTGCATGTGAGCTAACTTTTTGCTTGAGAAAAAGTTATTGATATTCTGATTGTTGAAGAAAAGGAGGGATTTTTGTTGCTTTTGTCCGGAAAGTAAAAGGGGTTAGTTTCTTTGCTTTCTGTGATATTATTTGGTTTGATTTAGCTTCTGGGGTTCATTTAATGTGAAATGCTGAGGTTGGTATCTGTGTTTAGTAAAGAAAGGTTGAGTCTTTGACTCTTTGCATGGTGTGTTATATGTTCTTGATGCATATAAGCATATTAATTACTCTGTCCTTGGAACATGTTTGGTTTATTTTGTCATTTATGTCTGTATTTTGCTTGATTGGGTAATTTGCTTCTTTAATGTATTGATGGAAGTTGCAGTAGTAGAATAGTGGTTGAGTACTTGTGTATGAAAGTGGGGTCAGGGAAGGGGAGTCAGGATTCTCTCCATTTCCTAAAAGAAATGGATCTGGCTGATATGAGAAAATATGTGATGTTTGTTCAAATAAAGGGTTGAGTTGTGGTTATTGTGAGTCAAAGGGAGAAACTGTGGTAGGCTTTTAAATTTTGTGAAGTTGCTGAATCAGTTATATTTCAACTTTTAGCTATGATTTAAGTCCATCTTGCTTAGCATGTCAGAGTGAGAAGTTGCCGGTTTATGGAGGGGACCTTTATGGTGCAAATTTTGGGATGGAAAGTAGTAGTGATGTGATTACTGATTAGCACTTTAATCATGTTTCCCAAGTGTATTTATTTAATTTAATTCATTTATAGGGTTGAAAGTCATTTATTGTGACTGGTAGCAAATCTTGGAATTATATGTTGTTTTTGTTGTTCTCTGATGTTAAATTTTGATCTTTGCTGGGAGCAGTGCAGTACCAGAGTGAGATTATAGGGTAAACCCCTTCTGAAGGAAGAATCCAACATAATTATTTTGCTGCTACTGGAAAAAATTGTTTGTCATGGTGTCAAGGTCTTATTCGAACTTATTGGATCTTGCTTCTGGTCAGTTCCCAACTTTTGGCCGAGCAGAGAAGAAATTCCCTCGGGTCAAGACTGTCGCTGGGGTGCTGTCTGAGCTTGATGATGAGACTAACAATAGTGTAAGCTCTGATGCTCCTTCTTCTGTCATTCAAGAGCGAGTAATTATTGTTGGAAACCAGCTTCCACTTCAGGTGTACCGGAGATCTGATGGTGACCATGGGAAATGGTGCTTTAGTTGGGATGAAGACTCCCTACTTTTGCAGCTAAAAGACGGTCTGGGAGAAGATGTGGAAGTTGTCTATGTAGGGGGGCTTAAAGAACAAATTGATCCTAGTGAACAGGACAGTGTCGCACATACTTTGTTTGAGACTTTTAAATGTGTTCCGGCCTTTGTTCCTCCTGAACTCTTTACTAAATTCTATCATGGCTTTTGTAAGCAACATCTATGGCCTTTGTTTCACTACATGCTGCCTTTGTCGCCGGATCTTGGTGGACGCTTTGACCGGTCCCTCTGGCAGGCATATGTCTCTGTCAACAAGATTTTCGCTGATAAAGTTATGGAAGTGATCAGCCCTGAAGATGATTATGTTTGGGTCCATGACTATCATTTGATGGTACTACCAACGTTTCTGAGGAAGCGCTGCAACAAGGTGAAACTTGGATTTTTTCTTCACAGCCCATTCCCTTCATCTGAGATTTATAGGACCCTTCCTATAAGAGACGAGATTCTGAGAGCTCTTTTGAACTCAGATCTCATTGGTTTTCATACTTTTGATTATGCTAGGCATTTCCTGTCATGTTGCAGTAGAATGCTAGGGCTTTCTTACCAATCTAAGCGAGGTTACATTGGTTTGGAATACTATGGCCGCACAGTAAGCATCAAAATTCTTCCTGTTGGAATCCATATGGGCCAGCTGCGGTCTGTGATGAATATTCCTGAAACCGAAGTTAAGATTGCTGAATTAAGAGAACAGTTTAAGGGTCAGACTGTCATGCTTGGGGTCGATGACATGGACATTTTTAAAGGCATCAGCTTGAAACTTCTGGCTATGGAGCAGTTGCTCATGCAACACCCTGATAAGAGAGGTAGGGTGGTTCTAGTCCAAATTGCTAATCCGGCACGAGGACGTGGGAAAGATGTGCAAGAAGTTCAATCTGAAACCAGTGCTACAGTAAAGAGAATCAATGAAACATTTGGCGGAGCAGGATACAGACCTGTGATTCTGATTGATAACCCGCTCCAGTTTTATGAGCGAATTGCTTATTATGTAATTGCTGAATGTTGCCTTGTCACAGCAGTTAGGGATGGAATGAATCTGATACCTTATGAGTATGTAATATGCCGGCAGGGAAACGAAAAGCTAGACCGAACTTTGGCACTGGACCCTGCAGTACCAAAGAGGAGCATGCTAGTTGTCTCTGAATTCATCGGCTGCTCACCTTCGCTTAGTGGGGCAGTCAGGGTTAATCCTTGGAACATTGATTCTGTAGCCGAAGCCATGGATTCTGCCCTAACTATTCCAGACTCCGAGAAACAGTTACGGCATGAGAAGCACCATAGATATGTGAGCACACATGATGTCGCATTTTGGGCTCGCAGCTTTTTGCAGGATCTAGAAAGAGCATGTAGGGAACATGTTAGACGGAGGTGCTGGGGTATAGGATTTGGATTAGGTTTTCGAGTAGTTGCTCTTGATCCGAGTTTTAGGAAGCTCTCCCAAGAGCATATTGTTTCAGCTTATAAGAGGACAAAGAACCGGGCAATTCTTTTAGATTATGATGGTACCATGATGATGCAGAGCTCAGTGAGCACAAATCCTAACATGGAGGCCGTTAGAGTCTTGAACAGCCTATGCAGAAATCCAAAAAACGTTGTCTTCCTAGTTAGTGGCAAGGACAGAAGAAAATTAACTGAATGGTTCTCTTCCTGTGAAAACCTCGGAGTTGCAGCAGAGCATGGGTATTTTGTAAGGTAAATATGCCTTTTGCTTTCTGGTCTTTTTTCTGTAGTTTGACTGTTTGATGCTTTGAATTGATATTATGTTGTTAACATTTGAAGTTCACATACTACAATTTCAATTTGGGAAGGGCGGGGGGCAGGAACAGTAAACAACCATTTCCCTTTAAACAATAAAGCAATTAATATATTAGAAGAGCAAGTCCTGGTGCTTTAATGAATGTCCAGAAAGGGGAATAGTTCCATTTAGATTACTTGGTTGAGGCCAGGGTACAATAATTCTATTCAGGTGTTACGAGGGTGGAGAAATGGGCTGCTACTGACATTATAGACCTCCAGCTGAGCTTGATGACCAGCAGATACCAGAGACTTGGCCTAGGGACAATGACCACCCAGTACGGATTAAATTGGTGGTGATTTCAGAGAGTTCAGATGTTGGCTACCTTATCTCTAACCAGTTCTTTCGCTTTGAAATATAATGGATTCAATCAAATTGGCTCACAAAACTTTTTGCACTTCTGTTATCATGTAGCAGATGGTTATCGCACTTCAACATAATAGTCAATCAGAAATAGCCTCTTTATAATGGTTGTAGAGCACATGGTAGTTGATAGTTTTTGTAATAGTATTTATTTTCCTAAATTCATTAATAATTAAAATGGAACATATGGAGTTGGTGTCATCATCAATTATTGGAAGTAATATCTACTCTGGATTTGTTTTTTTGTAGGGATAATAATAATGCCGAGTGGGAAACTTGCAAACCTCATATGAATTTTGACTGGAAGCATGTGGCTGAGCCTGTGATGCAACTTTATGCTGAGACAACCGATGGTTCTTTCATTGAGGCCAAAGAGAGTGCCCTTGTTTGGAATTACAGGTATGCAGATCGGGATTTCGGATCATGCCAGGCAAAGGAGCTTCTAGATCACCTGGAAAGTGTTCTTGCCAATGAACCTGTTTCTGTGAAGAGTGGTCAATACATTGTTGAAGTTAAACCGCAGGTTTGTCATACTCTGCCTGTGTACTGATACTAATAGATATAATTTGAAATTAGACAGAATAAATTGAGTGAGTTTTATCTTTCATTCTCCTGTGCTGTATAGCCTTCTTGGTTCAGCTCCGTTATTAGTGTGGTGAAGTGTCAGGACTCAGGGGCAAACAATTCTAAAAAGCGAGTCATTTGTCATATCAAGCACTAGGGTGTAATTTTAATTTTTAAATATAACATATGTCAAATCGGACTGCTTCAAAGTGCCAATCTCAACTTAAATTTGGCATTCTGCCTAACTACTCTTCATCAAAGGCTTGCTAGACCTGTTACATCATCAAAAATAATATTTGGGGTTTGCCTTAATCTTGCTACTCTCCACCACTACAAATAGAACTCATTTGTTGTATACTAAATAAACTGCTGGACTATTTTGACAACATGCTTAGAGCTATTGAGCTTTGCGCATGACTTCCAACATGTATCCCATGTGAGAGAAACCGAAAATCTATTTAGTGGCCAATCAAAGGATAAAATTAAGGTTTTTATGTGCAACTGGACACTTCTTTCGCCTAGTAGTCTAGTACCGAGGTTAGCCTTTCTCTCTATGTTCTTTTGAGTCTGATTAATTACTGCTTGGGTCAATGTTAAAGGACAGTTCTCTCATATGGCATCTACGACATTACTTATTTGTTTGCTCCATCTGATTTGTCGGCTGTTATTTTGGGGGATCATTTTGCAATTTTGCCTGTGCGCCTAAATGTATCTGGCAGAGGGTATGTATTTCTGTCAGATTGCTTTTCTAGTCTCTGTCTATGGAACTATAATGGTCACATTTGAAGCCCAATCTTGTTTAGACTTTAGAACACTACCTTGGAGGCTGGGACTTGCTCATTTTTATGTTCATCTCTCACTGTCTGTTTGTTTACTGAACTCTAACCTCGAGTATTCCTGTCCTATAGACTCGAGTTTTCGAACCAGTTGGCAGATGTGTATTAGTGTGTGGCATTGCAAGATATGTTCAGCACGGCCTTTATATGCTCTGTTCTTTTCATTGGATCAACTGGTACGAGTAGATCTAATGATCTGGTACACGTAGATATTATCATCTGTTACGAGTAGATCATGCTTTGCCGTTACCATCACTTTTTTTTAACCGTCCCTTGGGCATTTGTATAGGTCCATTCGACCATTCCATTAATGGCTTTACGAAGCCAGAATTCGGGTTCATCTTTTACCTTATATGACTCTGAGGAACATTGAAGGAACGGATGTGAAAATTAGACTATATTTAGGTGTGCTGCTGGTGACAGTATTTCGGGATTCTGTTGGGAGTAACTCTACATTTAGCAGAAGCTGGCTAGATGGAAGCCTAAATAATGATATTCATTTGACATTCCAAACTTTGTTGGCTGATAATCTGATATCTGATCTATGGATCCACTACAGTTTTTATTGGCCGCATAATTCATGCTTCCTTTTACATGTTGGCAATTTCTTCTAACGTTGGGGTTATTTCTTCTAAAGTCTGTTGCTGCAGAATTAGTCTCTTTGTGATCATAAAATATTGTATTCTATTTTCCTACTGAAATTCATTTCTGTATGCTCTATCAGACTCTATGCTACTGTAGATTTTGTCTACACCCTTTTTTTGGCTTGAGCAAGAAGGGTTATTGGCTCATTGTCTGTTCTCTGCCCTTCAGCCCCCATTCCCTCCCCTCCCGTCAAGAATAAAAAGGGAGTATAACATACTAACATTTGCACCATGGCCATGTTATGGTTTCACCAAGTCCATACCATGAGTTCCAGATGATGAGATGATTCATCTGCAAAAGAGCGCATGAAAATACGACTCATGTAGTTGTCATCTCCTCATCAGTTCACTGATATAAGGCTTTTCCACTGGACTAAACTTGACTTACACTTCAAATGATGTGATTGCTTTATCTAGCCTGTTTGGCTCCTAAATCTTGTGGTGTTTCCCTGACAGGGCATTAATAAGGGTCTTGTAGCCGAACGACTCCTTTCCATAATGCAGCAGAAAGGAATGCTCCCAGATTTTGTTCTCTGCATCGGTGATGATAGGTCAGATGAAGACATGTTTGAGTTGATATTAAACGCGAGGACAACTCCGGCTCTCTCACCGGTTGCCGAAGTATTTGCCTGTACTGTAGGCCAGAAACCAAGCAAGGCTAAGTACTATGTTGATGATACTGGTGAGATTTTAAGGATGTTGGAGGGACTTGCCTCAGCCTCAGAGCAAGCAACTGCTTATACTTGCCAAGGTCCTAAACAACGAATCGTTGATAGAGATAATTAAGGATCACAATTCACCTTCACCCATTTCCGTATTGTACAGTGTTAGGCTCTGATGTGCAAAAGCACATCACTTTTCTAGTTTAGCTCTTGGAAGATCATGTCAATGCTAAGGTGGTAAGGCCTGTGGGGTTTTGTTTCTTGCCTTGGTTTTGATCACTGCTTTGGATTACTTGTTAGGCTGTCAGTATTTAGAAAGACAGTATTCTTATGTTGTTAGTTGATGAATTTGCCTGTTGTATTATTCGATTTTATCTTTGGATGACATACAGTAGCCTTATCGTCAAAATACCAGAAGAACGAATTGTAAGATCTTGATGCAGGTATGAAAACCAAGGATGTTGCTCCAAGTCCAATGGAACAAAAATTTAGCTGTTCCTCTGTCAGTGAAATTATATTGCATCAGTTGCAGATCCCATGTGCTCCAACCCAGCCAATCTGGAATCTAAGAGGTGAAATTCTTGAAAAGAAGAATTAAGGCTTAAGCACACCCGAAATTGCAATGGTGTTAAGATGTTTTTTTCAAGGAAAATTTCCATTTTGAGTATCCGACGTATAGCGAAATTCCACTTTGGGTATCCGTCATTTGGGTATTTCCATTTAGGGTACCCGACAATGGTATGTAATTCCACTTAGGGTACCTATCATGTAACATTAAAAATGGTGATGTGGCCTCATAAACAGTTCCTGCTCCATTGCCTCCCTCCTGAACCCCACTCTTCAAATCTATGCTAGGCCAGCCCCACCCTCACAGTGCCTCACCCCTCTCCCCAATCCTACAGCCCCGGTCCCACCTCCCCTTTCCACCCACCCACCCACTCAGCGGCCAGCCCCACCCCTCGTCCCCCAAATGTCCCAAACTCATCTTAGTTCATCCCGACATAGAAACCCACCCCCCAACACACACACTCTCTCTCTTCTCATCGATTACATCACCAAACAACACATCACCAAAAAACTTGACCACCAAAAATGCGGAGGTGGCAAAGAAGTGGACTACACGGCGGAATTAAAGTTGGTGAGTGGTGCAGTGAGTTTAAGGATTGTCGGTGGGTTGATGACATAGGTGTAGCAGCCTAGTCATGGGCTTCGAAAATAGATAGCAAGGGCAAGGTAAGGGGATATGTTGCGTGGAGGTTGAGTGGGTATGGTGGTGGATTTGTGGGTTTAAGAGTGTAATTATTAGAAGGGGCATCGAAGACAAGGTTTGTAGTAGAAGGGTAGAGATGATGGTGAGGGTTTGGGTGAATCAGGTTGGTAGGACGAAGAGTTTGGGATAAGGTGAGGAGAGATGTTGGGTTGCTTATGGGTTGTGAAAGGTTAAAAGAGGCAGTGGACTGGTGGCTGATAATATGCTAGTGTAGGAAAGAATAAAAAGGAAGAAATCCGCCCATTGCACGGGTGCTCTGTTACTACCTTTAACGGACTTCTAACGGTCAGGTACCTTAAGTGGAATTATGTATCACTGTGGGGTACCCTAAATGGAAATACCCAAATGACGGGTACCCAAAGTGGAATTTCGCTATACGTCGGGTACCCAAAATAGAAATTTTCCTTTTTTTAATGTAATGTAACCAAGTTTTGGCCTAATGGTAAACGCTAAGGTCATGTAAATGCTAGGCCATATGTTCAACTTTTCCTTCTCGCAGTATAATCATTGTATTGCTCTTTATTGCAAGAAATAAATCATATTATTTCGTTCACTGTACTTTCCAACCCATAGTAACCGGAAATGCCAATAACTTCCCTTCATAGTGGCTCCATATATCCATTCCTCCAACTATCCATCAGGTTTCAATCATGCTACGACTTACGAGTCTCCAACTCCAAGTACTTCTTCCATGACCTCCATACGTTCACCTTGGTTTTAACTTATGCTCATGTTATCTTCATTGTCGCTCATCAGGCGAATTCCCCCCAGATACCGGTATGATCAAACCAAATTTGGTAACCTTGAGTTTAATAACAATGATTGAAAAAAGCACCCTCCATGACCAATTGTAACTGCTTTTTGCATTCTTGAGCATTGAGCACCTATCGGCTATTAGACACAGACCGCATAGTAGCATATGGTGCCTTTACGAAGGCTATCACAATGCCAAAAAATTCCCTTGCGCGTCAATAATTTCCAATCCATGGTCATCAATCATCATATTCATAGGCTTCCCTAAGGACATTGGACTGTCAATCTGTCATCCTTAACTCCTTGAGCATTTGCGTCCTCTTAAGACTAACCACATATCACTGTCCCAATAACTTCTATCTCTTTCGTGACCCATCACGATTAATAAATAGATCTTGGTTCAACATTTCCAACAAGAACTAAACAATCATCATTTTACGATTTTATCCTAGACTATAATACCAACAGTTGTAAACTCTCTCTTAAATAACTACCCAAAGCACTGATACTCGGACAAGCCAATATTATCATCATTATTATCTACTTTAGAGCTCACAAAAAATAGAAGCTGTTTATAGAGATCATATATAATCTCGTAGACTTGACATAACCTTACAACCAAAGTTGTGTACAAGCTTTTGTGACTATGACTAGAGATGTTAAAATGTTATATCTAATTTAGGCCGAAACTGAATTTCTAGACTCATATGGATTGCCACTTTAAGAGAGTGAAAAGGTCAAATTTCAACATGCCTATAAATCTCATAGCGGTACTGTTTGTGAGTGGATTGGAACTTTAGATCATATCCCACAAGTCCCCAACAAACTACAACCTAAACCATCATGCAATCAATATGAAAAGGACACGGTAATCAAGCATATGCTACGAGCCTAAGAGTCCCTTGTGGACCTGCTTGGCAGTTATGACCTGCTTCTGTATCGAAAGGTAAACAAACGCCAGAGTGTTTGATATACACTCCAGTCATATATCCTCTATTGCTAGCATCTTAAATTAGACGTCAATTTCCACCATTAAAGAATTTTTGTCCTGGCGAACTCACTTATTGATCTATCATATCGTTATTTGTACTAAATAGAAAAAATAAGCATGTCGTTAAATACGTTTTTTTAGATTGTACATGTCGTTATATACTTGTATATATGACATGTAGACTGTAGTTTGCTAATACACTTTAGGCTCGTCTGGAATGAGGGGAATGATTATGGGGGTAGTGAGCAAAATAAAGGGGTTGGAGTGGTGATGATGGCAGGAAGAAGGAGGAAAAATGGTGGGAGAAGGGTAATAATTACCCCCAAAAAGGAGGGTAATAGTTTCCCACCTCCCAAATGGGGTGATAGTTACCCTCCAAAATGGATGGTCATTCCCCTACCAACCACCACCACCCCATACATCTTTTCTTTTATTTAGCTCCATTAGCCCCATAATAGATCACCCTAAATCCAAGCGAGCCCTTTGTAGAAATAGAGATCGATGTATCATGTATGTTCATTGCTCACGGCCGTACAGTTCACAATCACCTAATGTGTAAGTTCAACTACCTCAAGTCTTTATCACACCCCACAGAAGTACTACCAGGAATTTAGAAAGCTTTTAATCATGTAATGACTAGTATAGTCTTTGAGACATGAATTCCTTGCTTTGATTCATGACTATACTTACAGAATGAAAATACCCCCACCAAGGCCACCAATGGATCGGAGCTCTAAGGAGTAATTAAGGACGCTAGCTTTGAGTGATCTCCCCTAGTTTCTGAAAAGAGTGGAGCACAAAGTCATGTTTGCATGATGATAAACAGTCCAATAAGGTAGCAGTTTAGCTCGCAATAAAGGAGTGGAACAAGTTAAACGGTGCACAATACTCAATTCGATACAGTGGACGTTCCCTCCGGAAGGTTGGTGGAAGCTTAACACTGATGGGGCGAGAAGAGGGACGCCAAGCATGGCTGGTGCTGGAGGAGTACTTCGTGCGCATAATGGCGCATTTGTGAGAGCTTTCACGATGAGTTGTGGAGATTGCTCTGTAGACCAAGCTGAGTTTCTAGCTGCTTTGAATGGTCTGAAAATGGCACAGGCGATAGGAATTTCCAAGCTTGTCTTGGAGGTGGATTCGGAGCTGGTTGTTAAACTTTTGAATGGAGACACACCACCTTAGAGCCCACACTTTTATACTACCCTACAATGTAAACAACTGATTGAAGATGAGAATTGGCAGGTTCTTGTCAAGCACGGCTACAAGGAAGCGAACGAAGTTGCTGATCGGCTGGCCAAGTTGGGTACAACTGCTGCCCAGAAGTACACTGAGTTTCTCTACCCACCTGCTATCCTCCATGATGTCCTCCTGGGGGATCTCCTTGGTTCTGCTAAGACACGCTGTGTCAATGTTCCTTAGTCTACTTTTTTAGTTTATTGTTTTGTCTTTCTTTCCTGCTTACCAAAAAATAAAAAAATACTCAATTCGATCAGCATGAATGTTAATACATGTACGTACCTCTGCACCCAAAAAAATACATGTACGTACCTTCGAGTAGCTATTGGGAAGATTTATTGGGTGTGCCTTGGTTATGTTGGATTAGTCGGACTCTCGCATTAATCATAACTCAATGGCCAAACTAAAAAAATTATTGGCATTTCATTTCAAAATACAAAATGCCAACCACATGGCGATGGGACGACGACCGAGACAATGTCTTACTTACATTTTCTCTTCTCTTACCCTCTGTTAAACCCCATCACCACTCTTCCTCCCTTCTCTCGCTCCGGGGCCCCAAAGCCGACAATGACACTAGTGATGACGACGACACTTTTCTCATCTTCTGCATTTTGCCCTCACCCTCTATTTCTACGGCCTTTTTGTTTCGATTTTCGAAATATGATCTCAATTCCAATTATAAACTTTGAAGTTGTTTTGCTAGTTTAATTTAGAAAAAATGATGTTTTGGTATAGGAGTATCTAATAATGCAGGAAAAGATCTAAATCGTCTCTAAGTAAATTGAATACGAACCACTCTACCGACTTTGCTTCTCAACTTTAATAACAAATGTCTAAAAGCACAAATGTTATAAGTTGCTGTTCTAAATCCACTTCGTTTCCACATATATAAATCCAGTTTAATAGCTATTGTTGCGACCAGTGATGTAAGTTGTATATTAACACTCGCGAGAAAACATTACGTTCAAGTCAGTAGGAGTGTAGGACTGTAGCCGTAGGAATGTAGTGACTAGGAATTAGGAAGTTCACAGTTGACTGTTTACTTAGCTAGCATTGCATTAAAGCCCTCCCTGTAAAGTTTGCACAATTGCACTCTTACTCAGTTACCCGCCAAAGGACTTCAAAGTTCATAATTAAATACTGTATTTTTTTTTACTGGAATAAATAATGTAATTGAGAAGCATATAAAATTTGTCAAAATTGTATGTCTGCCATATAATTCATGAACTGGTGAACTAAAATTGTATGTTTGTTTGATCGGTTAGAATTTAACTCTTCTTATCTATATTAAAAGATACTTCGTATAATATATTTTCAAAATTTACATAATGGATGGAAAACATGTCAATTTACTCAAATGCATCTATAATGTACCAATTGCTCTATGTACTTTCTAAGTTCGAAGAAAATCTAGCTGCTAGGACCAATTGGATATCATGCAGCAACGAGCCGACGCCCTACCATTGTACCCATTGAGAAACGATACCATCGAACCGCAAAGAGAGTAATTAAATCAACTATTAGTCGTACTTCTCTTAAAGCCCCTAGCATTTTTTCTCTCTCAACTATTAAGCAAAAACGTTAACACTTGAGTAAAGTGGTATAATGATAGGGACGATAATGATTTTCTAAGACTTAATTGGGATGAACTTCTAAAATCATAAGTGTTTCTAATTTGACCATTAATTTTATCTAACTGTTAGCCAAAAATAAATAAAACAAGAAACATTCTCACGAAAGATGAACATGGGTGCAAGGCCAATTGGCCAATGCCAAAAATTTGTAGGGATGGGAATATACCAATGAAGTTAGTTTGAAGTGCAGTTCAGAGTTCAGAAGACTCACACAAGTCAATCAACAGAATACTCACCACACCACATACAGTCAGCCATGCAGTTGTATTCTCCTCTTGCACTTTTAATGACATCCTCTTCTCCCAACTACTACTTACCCCCTAACTTCCTCATTTCCTACTAGAACACCACCATATACTAAATTCTCACCTCTTTACATAAATCTTTAACCCCAAATTCGCCAATCACTTCTTTTATTTTTCATTATCTCCTTTGCTTCCTTTTGTTCCTTGCACTAGCTAACAGTCAAACAATGAGCATTCAATTACAAGAAACACATATGAAAGGCAGCAATTCCGAGGAAGAGGATAATAAGAAAATGAAGGACCAAGAAGACAAGAAGAAACCAAATAAAGTGCCCTTTTCCAAGTTATTCTCCTTTGCTGATTCTTACGATATTGCTCTCATGATCATCGGTTCTATTGGTGCCGTAGTTCATGGAGCTTCTGTGCCTGTTTTCTTTATTTTCTTTGGCAAGTTGATTAATCTCATTGGTGTTGCCTACCTCTTCCCTAGAGAAACTTCTCATGATGTCGCCAAGGTAAATTCTTTATCAGTTCGCATATGCGCATTTTCTTGGAAGTCTTAGCTTGCTTAGATTATGTACTACTCATTTGAAGTATTGCTAGATGACTAAATGTACATGTCAATAAAAAAAGAAATTTTTTTGTGGTTCTTATTGTGCAGTATTCAATGGACTTTGTTTATCTTAGTGTGGTCATAATGTTTTCATCATGGGTTGGTAAGTGTTACACATATTGTAGCTCAAATAGTGATTACCATTTTTTGAAACTTTTAAGTGTTCTTTCTTTGTTCTTTGGGAGGTTAAGTTTTGCTTTTACGGATGACTTCATAGAGGTGGCATGCTGGATGCACACTGGAGAAAGACAAGCAGCAAAAATGAGGATGGCATATTTAAAGTCCATGTTGAGTCAAGACATCACTCTCTTTGACACTGAGGCTACCACAGGAGAGGTTGTCAATGCCATTACCAGTGACATCCTTGTAGTTCAAGATGCTATTTCTGAGAAGGTATATATAGTATTCATAACATTATGCTATACATTTTATTTTTGAAGAAATTCTTTTGAACATTTACTAAATGTTTCTATATGATACGGAGTATTTTTTTTTTTTAGTTTCTCCTTTCCAAGTTATTAATAGGGAAATCATCGTCGAAAACTTACGTAAGAACGAACATTTTAGTTTCTGAAATGAAAATTGCTTTCAAGGGTGAGACAATGAGGCATTTTGACAATCTTTACTAACTAAGTATATTTGAAGGAAATATTCCGTTCTGTGCAATCTCCAAGCCAGCTTTAATTTACTTGTTTCTTGGGTAACTAACCATTTGCAATAGTCTATTTATTATGGAGTTATAGTAACATTCTTGGTAAATAGAGTTCCAATTAACACTAGTCTACCTAAACCAATCAATTTTGCATTCATTGTAAAATTGCTGGACAGTTGTGAAGATTTGTGATGGTGAGCCACCCACCATTGGTCTTGTATAAGCATATTAAACGCTGCTGAGCCTGTCAATTTTCTACTTTCAGGGGGTTGGTTATAACCATATGTCTCTTGAGTCTCTCATATCGACAGATATGCGAAGTATAGGCGGGAAATTAATGCAACCTTCTTGCAATTTACTTGGCATATAATCTTAGCTAGGAAATTATTGCACTTTGGGTGGGGCCTAGAAGAGGGGTTGACATTAATGCAATACGGTTCTGGATGATTTGACTTCGATGATAGGATATGGTTATCCGACAGTTAGAAAAGTCAGGTTCAAATGATCCAAATATAGGGAAATATGAGAGTGGATCCTTTCTAAGCATCGGAATCCAACCTAATGATGTCATTCTTATCTTTTAATAGTTGAATATAGAATTTAATTTTTATCTATAATTTGGACGCTTGTATTAAAAAATACTAATGAGTTGATGCTCTTGAAAGCGATGTAGATATATCGAAATAGAGTTACAAACTTGGCTAGTCAATAGTGAACTAATCAACTATTAGTCCCTGTTGGACCGTGTGAAAATTGATTATTTATGCCATATCTTTGTATAGTGAGTTCTTGTATATGATTTCACATGGGTAATAATTATTAGCTAATGGATCATATCAATTTCTCCAATGGTAATATTTATTTCAAATAGCTAATTACTATAAGGATTTTTTTATAAAGGGTACCCTGCGGCTAGGCGTAATTCACAGTTGGTGTCCTCACATTTTTGTATTACCTTTTTGGTGCCCTGAGGTCACTATATAATCCACGTTTGGTGACCTCGAGCTAACAACCGTTAACTTTTCCGTCAAATTTTTGCAAATATAACATGTTTATCATTTCCAAAATAAAAATACTAGTAATTAGGAGGTTGTGAATATGGAGGTTCGGTTTCCTTTTGGGTGGGGTTTGGGGGTCAGTGAAAATACTAGTAATTAGTAATTATTTTAGAGTAAA